>JAGFPH010002956.1:22544-67253 GCA_018207615.1 Philaenus spumarius | reverse complement strand
ACATTACTTTTAACTTAAATTACCTCAAACCCTTTACTGCCTCCAGTGCAAGTGTCATCAAAATCACTAGAATGGAAATTAAGAATAAATTTTGCAGAATTAGGCTGCTGTGCACCCAATGTACGCCAAGGAAGTGAAGTTAGTGTGTAGCTCTTATTTTTGTAACCATTGTCTAGCGACCAAGAGCTTGAAAAGTTCTCCATTTTGTAATCTGAATCTTGAAATGCTTCTCTGCTACAAATACACACATTTAATGTAAAGCCTTTGCCATAGTCTGCCAGTATATGAGGTAAAATAACAAATAAACTAATTTATTATTCTAAGTATGTTCTGTGAAAAAATCGATTAGATAGAGTTCTTGAACTTAATATATTATTATGGTTCTGTAATTGTTACATTATGAAGAAAATACTCGTATAAAACATAATTTAATAACTAAACAACTCACAGTGACACAAATATGTGCGAAAACCATTTACACATATTATGTAAATTCTATACTGCGGTAGAAGATCGAATCCCCTCCCCTCTTTCATAAATAGTTAAATAAAACAAAAATATTGTATCTTTAAACTTTTATAAGATTCAACATTGAACAATAAACAAGATATTATATTTTTATATAATTTTTACATGCATTCATATTATTTAACTTACAGAACACAACTCATTCATGGTTGCATATTCTTGGTAATTCAGGTGCGTAGCAGGGGGGAGGACATGTCCCTATGTCCAAAATTATTAAGTTCACATTTTTTAATTGTTTGGATACGCAAAAAATGTAAACTGTGTAAATATTCTTTTTCAAAAATAAAACCAACACCAGATTTTTTATTTAGTAATGCTTGTTAAAAACCCCCCTTAGTATATTTTAAGTACAATTATAAATAATTGTATAATAAACAAAAATTATAATCAACACCCTCAAGCCCAAGCTTATTGAGGAGATTGGAGGAGTTTTGGACATACCTCGCCTGGCAAACTAACTTTCCAAACTACAACAGATCTGACCCTAAAGAATACTATCGATTTAACATATTTTTATACATTTGTTTACATTTTTTTAATCAAGAAGTTAGTGAAAGATTTATTGCACGTAAGCAAGTTTTGGTAACAATTTCAAGTTTATTGCCAGAAAAATGTATCTGTTAAAAGACACTGAAATCAAAAATTGCAGTAACATTCTAACTCAACAATGGTCATCATAAGTGTCCGATCCTGTTTAACTAGAAGCTAAACTTGTCATGTAGAAGATAACTTGGAACAACTCAAAAAATATGCATAAAGGAATTTTATCTTCTATGGACTGATCTTATCAAGACCTCTTCCCTTTAGTTTATGCAATGCTGAAATTAGCTGCAACTCTACCAGTAACAACTTCAGAACGATTGTTCTCTACATTGTGGCGGCTAAAGCAATATTGCAAAAATGTACATCTCAAAACCGCCTTAATGAGTTGGCATCGCTGACGATCTACAAAAAAATAAAAGTGAACCATAATAAAGTATTAGGCATTTTGTCCAAAAAAACAAGAAAAATGATTTTTTTGTTATAAATTTTATTTGGTTTTGTTCAACTTATTTTGTAAAATTAAAAACTAACTTTTTCTTTTGGTTCTTAATTTCTCCATGCTTAATTATTCTTTAGTGTATGAAAACTATAGAATAACAAATGTAACAGCTTTCAAATTATATCAGTTTGATCAAGATTGTACACTTTTGAAAAGAACTGAAATGTTCAAAGTTTGTCAAGTTCCTTTGGAAATTTTTTATAATTTCATAATGATTTCAGGTTTGGACAGTAAACAATGTTTTAAATCTAATACAAATTGAAAATTATTTATAAATTTATGTTACAATAAAAGCTATGAAAAGTTAAAAACTCGGTAAAAGAGCCTCACTTTAACTAAAGAAAATTTGAATTGACCTAAGACTGAGTTTCTGAAAACCAAATTTTAAAAATTATACCAACAGAGTATTTGGAGGGGTATGGAATGTATACCTGGACCCCCTCAAAAAAAAACCAAATCTGACTATGCCACTGATACTGTTTATAACTTGATAACTTACAAATTACTAGTAAACTCGTCATTCAACAGCTGATTCATTGGAAGCATGTTAAAGGTATGACATATTCCTCTGTGAGATAGCATGGCCTGCATGTAACGACAAGGTGGCTCCATCTTATGTCCCAACCAATGGAATTCTTCAATATCTGCCTTACAAAATTGGTGTTGTATCTGTTAAAATATGTTTAAACATAATATAAAAAATGTTTTGTTTAAATGTGAATATTTTTAGGGTTTGTGTTTTTTTTTTTTTTAATTTAAAAGGGAAAAAATATTATCTTATTCTTTATAATAAAATCCTTAACACAAAATTAAGGACAATCCTTAACGCAAAATTGCCAATAAACTTGACATATGCTTCATTATACAAATATGAAGAAACATAAAGGGAATTTTGTAGTTCAAAGTGATTAATGAACTAACTTTTTGTAACAATTCACACTAATAACTTTGCTTAATATAGTTTATCCATGTCAAATTATTATTGTTTTATGAACATATTAATAACCTTGGATCAAAAGCTATAATAATTACCTTAAATATTGATTGCAAATATTCTGAATCAAGCTTTGAATAGAAACCTTTCTCTTCGCGGATGCTACACAAGTACATGCCATAATCAAGCTGAGTTTTTCTGTGTGAAGTAATAAATAAACCATAAGACATTAATAATTGAATTCTTACAAACAAAAAAGATTGGATACTTACTATTTAACCCTAGAGTAGTGTCATGCTTTTTGCAACACCATTGGTGTCATAGGTCTGTGAGACCGATTTACATGTTTTTTTTTTAAATGATTCTGTAAATATCACTAAACTTTAATAAAATGACATATATCGTAAGTATGGTTCTTCTCCTACATTTTCAGATAGGCTATATGACGGAGATACATTGACAATTATGATTTAAAATTCAAACACTTTTACTTTACACATTTCAAAACTAATGCTACTATTTAATTTTTTTTTATGTGGAAAAAGAGTAAACTTGGCAAAAAAAGTAGTTATGAAGACAAGAGTCAAATCTGTAACCCAAATAAAAAATGTATACAATTGTTTCGCATGGACACTTTTCAAAAATTCTTAAAATGTGTGTGTGGTGTCTTCGGTGTAGGAGTCCGATTTATTTAATTTATCATGGATAACATAATCTGAAAATCACGAGCAGACAGCATCAGGCAGACTGACAAGAAATAGGAAGGTACTGAATTACTCAGCCCTCCCTCTCTAGCGAACAATGAGTGAATTGGACTCTCAGACCGATGGCACTACTGTAGGGTTAATAAATCAATTTTTTTTAAACACAATTAATTTTAAATTGCTTTAAAAGTATTCTAATAAAATTCTTGTAACTTTGATTTGCCAGAACATTGATCATTTAACAATATTTATTTAATTGTAATAGATCACTATCACCTTAGACTGAGTCATAATAGATAATTGTCAATTGACCACACTTTAAATATGTTTTGACAGTTTTTTTTTTTTACTTCTTGGGTGGATATTTACAACTGAATCAGAGATTATTTAGTTGATATGAAACTATTTCATATTTTTAAAATTTTAAACATTCATGGCAATGATTATTTTCTGAATATAATTTGTATTTTTAAAGTATATAAGCTAATAACTAATGTAAATTTATTTATATAATCCTGTACATCAAGTTTTAATGGAATTTCTATACTATTCTATTTCTATATATAATGAATGCCAACCATTTAGATAAATTATTTTCAACTGTAAATTACTTTTTTCATTTTATAAGTCGATAAATAAATCAATATGTCTAAAAATTTTTACAAAAATCGCCTTTCTCTCTAGAGGCTAGTTATACATGACGTGTTAGTGTCTAATAAATAAAGGTAACATACGCCTACATTTGTCACACAAATAGCTAACCAATGGGGACATTCATAAACCATATTGATTATAGGTGTTTATCTAAATGATATCAAACAATGTCCTAATTGCAAACTAAATACATGAAAATGAATACACTGATTTGAACTATGCTGCTTAGAAACTATTCAGTAGAATGATAATTTATTTTCTAATACTTTGCCATCTATCATTAACAGAATTAATACAAGAAAGTATATCTAAGAATAAAAGAATTCATTTTTGTAACGGTTATTATAAATAACTTACTCCCTGTCAGACAACTGATCCAGAGGTTTCTCAAGCAACTCGGTATAGTTGAATAAAAATGGCCTTATTTGACTTAAAGGACATATAGTAATGGCTGGAAATGGCATGTCTGTGATGGAAGTTGGAGTACTTTCCATGGTCATCAGTATTGTAGTGTCATAAAAGTTTAGCACCTGAGCTTTTATAGCAAGTACTGCATTTACAGCTGTGAATAATATTAAAGCTCCTATAACAATTCTAAAAAGAAATCACAAAACACAATATTTTAAAGCTCCGATTATAATGTATTCATTTTTTAATAAATTGTGTACAAAGTTAAATTTATTTTCTTATGCACAGGACGCTTCCATAAAACTCAAGCAATAATAAGTATTTATTAATCCATGTTTCAAAAACACAAGACATTAATAATTATAACAATTAGAACACATTAACTAGAAAAATGTTTTATCACACACAATATTTAAATCCCTTTTTGCTCCGAGCTAAGCACTAAACAAATTTATTAGTCCCTTGCACAAAAGGTTGCAGTTAAATAGAAAGGTTTCAGACAATATTTTTGAAATATTTAGAAGATTTACAGAAATTTTGGACTGGCTCAATATTGTGCCTACTAAGGAAGTAATAAATTGTTTATTCTGTAACCTCATTGTAGTCATCTTTTGCAACAAAGGTTGATTGTATATCGTTGTATCAAAAATTGTTACAACTAAGCTTTGGACAATATTTAAAAAAACATTGAATAGATTTGATACTGTGCCTACTAAGAGAATGGTTTTTACCTTCAACTCCTATTTTATCCACGATTGGTAAAGGTTGCAATTATAAAAAAAGTTTCAGATGAAAGATTTTGGTAATACTTAGAACATTTACAACTTTGAACGGACTCTCTTGTAATATTTTCCATAAAATAATGTGTCTACTAAGCTAATATTTTGTTCTGCATTCTGCAATCTAATTTTTGCCAAACATTGCAGTAAGGGTTGGTCAAAAGTTTAATACAAAAGTTTTAGATAATATTTGGATAGCAATAACTTTGAATGGATTTGACACTGTGCCTATAAGTTAGTTATAAACATTTTTTTTCTTCAACCCTTATTGTATAACTACTGCAAAGGGATGCATTATTTATCATATTAATAGAGTTAAAACGAATTTTCAGTTTTTCAAAAAAAATCCATTTTCCCTCCTTTGGTGATTTTTTTATCTCTATATTTTATTTATCAGTCTGCTGGAAATAATTTTGTGAAAAACTGCAACAGATATAGAGTTCATAAAAAGTGATAATAAACTTTTTAGTTGATTATGGTTTTGGGATCTAGCAACCCTAAAACAAATAAACGGTACCAGGAACTTGCACATACTTTCTCACAAATACATTTAAATTACTAAACAGATTCACTGTGACTTGTAGGGTGGTGTAGGAGAGTTTGTTTATTAAAGTTGGAGATTAACTAATAAATATTATTATTATTATTATTATCTAGAGAGAAAACTATTCGATCGATTTCGAAAAAATTTGCACCAAACACGTCAATTAGGTCTTCATAGATGCACGTAAAATGGTTTTTAAATTTTTTTTAAAACAACCCCCTTTATGGCCAAAACCCCCCAAATATCAGTTATTATTATTAGCTAAACGAGAATTTTTAGAAAGATGCGGGTTTTTGCATATGGTAGGGCACATTAAAGGCTACAAATAAGCCAAATTTTATCAAAATCGTTAGAGCCGTTTTTTTATAAAAAAATAATAACTGATTTTTTGGGGGTTTTTTGGCCAAAAAGGGGGTTGTTTTTCAAAATTATTCAAAACCCTTTTTCGTGCATCTATACAGGCGTACTGGACATGTCTGGTGCAAATTTTGTTGAAATCGATCAAATAGTTTTCTCTCTAGCTTTGTATACTTTTATTAAAGTAGGCGATTAACTAATAAATATTATTATTATTAGCTAGAGAGAAAACTATTCGATCGATTTCGAACAAATTTGCACCAAACACGTCAATTAGGTCTTTATAGATGCACGTAAAAAGGTTTTGAAAAATTTTGAAAAACAACCCCCTTTATGGCCAAAAAACCCCCCAAAATCAGTTATTATTATTATTATTAGCTAAACGAGAATTTTTAGAAAAATGCGGGTTTTTGTATATGGTAGGGCACATTAAAGGCTACAAATAAGCCAAATTTTATCAAAATCGTTAGAGCCGTTTTTTTATAAAAAAATAATAACTGATTTTTTTAGGGTTTTTTGGCCAAAAAGGGGGTTGTTTTTCAAAATTGTTCAAAACCCTTTTTCGTGCATCTATACAGGCGTACTGGACATGTCTGGTGCAAATTTGGTTGAAATCGATCGAATAGTTTTCTCTCTAGCTTTGTATACATACAGACATACAGACATACATACAGACATACAGACATACATACAGACATACATACAGACATACAGACAGACATTTTGTAAAAACCACTTTTTTGGACTCAGGGGGTCCCAAAACGGATATTTCCACAAAAATCTCAACATCGATTTTTTTTGCGATCACTATACTTTCTCTATACTATAGTATAGTGAGAAAGTAAAACTAGGAAGCAATTTTCCTGAAAATACTACTTTATATGACCAAAAGTGCAAGTATGGGAAAATAATTATTGTGTCCATGCGGCGAGCCAAATTGATGAAATTGAGACGAAATAAACTCAACGATTAATTGTAAAATTTACTTATTATTTGTTTTAAAGGCACATCATGATCTTTTCAGCCAGAAATATTTGAAAATAATTTGAACCCTAGCAAATAAATTTTGACAAGATTTTACAATATCAGTAACCACAATACCAAGCAGAGGCAACAAATTGTTTAAACGTAATAAAATAATATCACTGATTTTTATGAGTTACAATTTTCGTACAGTTTATACTATTGGCCGAAGGTACTTGGTACAACAGAATATTTATAAACAAGGGATGGCAGGCCGGTAAGCATATCAATGCCACGTGCTAATGTAATATATAAAAGTTAAGTTTTGTTCAAAAAAATATTCTCAGTTGGTCAATTAGCCCAGTCGGTATAGGTTTCAACTACCAGTAATTTGAAATACGGCTGATTTTTTTTTATAAGTACCTTAAAGTATGTAGATTAACATAAAAAAGTTTACCAGTCTATCGATTTCCCAAAGTAAAAAAAAAATCGATTATAATTTTTTTTTCGATTATCCTTAATATTTTGAGCTGAGATGAAGATAGAGAAAAATAAAAAATACCACCGTGTAGGGGAGGTATTTTTCAACAAAAAAGGCCATATGTATTTATTTCGTCCGAGCAATGGTTTGTCTGGAAAAAAATCGATAATGCAGGTATGTATTTTGCAACAGGGGAAATCACTAAAAGGAGACATCTTATTCATATATGAAGCTTTGGCTCATTCTAAATTGGCCGAATTTTAATATATCGAATTGAAACTATTGACGTAGGAGTTAAAATATATATTTTAAATATTTATGCTGAGTCTCAGCTTGTTATCTTGAAAATGACCCGATCTAGGAGTCGATTTCGATTATTGATTTTAGGAGTACCGGACCCACCAATTCATTTCAAACAGCTCCAGTTTATAAACTTTTTAAAATATCAACCTGAAAGTTTTTTTACAAGTTAAATATATAGATTCAAACAAGATCAAGGAGTATAAACTTTTTTTATTATTTACTTTTGAAAGCACAAGTAACTTAAAAAAATATAATTTTAGACCTTTTTAGATTTTTCATCAAAACGCTTGAGTTAATAGGCTGCAGATTAGTCAATGTTTTTAATATAGTTTTTAAAATAAGTATAGCAAAAAACAATTGTGTTTTTAACTTATGTACCAATTTTTAAATCGATATGTTCAAAAATGTCGAAAATGAAGTCGTTGAATCCAAAGGTGTTATAGTTAAAACGAGATAGGTAAAACAGAAGACTATTTTCAAGCGCCTCGTTTTTAAAAATAGCATGACAAAAATCGTTCATACTTACTAAGAATATTTATACTGGTGTACTCAACTTGTAAAACAAATTTGATGTTGATATTCCAAAAATTGACGAAACTGGAAAAGATTGAAATTAGTTCGTGGGTCCGGTACTTCTAAAATCGAGAAACCCATTGATAAGTCAAATGGGTCTAGATCGGGTCATTTTCAAGATAACAAGCTGAGACACAGCATAAATGTTTAAAATATATATTTTAACTCCTATGTCAAATTTTAATTCGATATATTAAAATTCGGCCAATTTAGAATGAGCCAAAGGTTCATATATGAGTAAGATGTCCCCTTTTAGTGATTTTCCCTGCTGCAAAATACATACCTGCATTATCGAATTTATTCCAGACAAACCATTGCTCGGACGAAATAAATACATATGACCTTATTTGTTGAAAAATACCTCCTCTATACGGTGGTATTTTTTATTTTTCTCTATCTTCATCCCAGCTCGAAATATTAAGGATAATCAAAAAAAAAAATGATAATCGATTTTTTTTTCGACTTTGGGAAATCGATAGACTGGTAAACTTTTTTTTATGTTAATCTACATACTTTAAGGTACTTATAACAAACAGCCGTATTGTAAATTACTGGAACTTTTGGTCTAAATTGACCCCTACCGACTGGCCTAAATATAATTTACATGAATTTATATCAAAAGAAATTATACTTAAAAGTTATTGAAATTATTATTATACTTAACTACCATTTATGAGTACCCACCCTGGTGACCCCCACCCTAGAATGAAAATGAAATGTGACTGCACTCGACGATGACTGAAACACAACTGACTTCTTTCTCTCACTTCCGCTCCTTATATGGGGTCTATCAGCCAATCAGAGAGAGTCACATGAAAGCTTCAGCCAATCAGAGAAAAGTAGGTCGAAGGCTCAGCCAATCAAATGCGAGTTCAGTTATGAGTAATTTGGAAAACCCAGAGTTCACTGATAAGTAATTGGAAAAACCCAGAGTTCAGTGATGACTCATTGGAAAAACCAATGATTGCGAAACATATTAAAACCCAACTTTACACTCTATTAGGTGTCTTACGGTCACACACTTTGTTCTCTGCGTTGATTCAGGTATATAACAAAAATTTTTAATTTTTGGGGTTTTTAGCCACTTTGACCCTCTTCGAAAATAATGAGGCCTCCCAGACCCTTACATCCCTATTCTACTTTTCAAAGCTCTATTTGAATCCGGTCTCAAAGTGACGGATGCAAAGAGATACCACTTCACACCAAGTCAATTGATATGCTTACCGGGGAATAAAACACAACACGGAGAATGTTGTAACTCATGAAACCATGATCAGCAAGACTCATTAAATAGTTGCATAATTTTTCCTAAATATTGTGTACATATTTATAATTTGTAATAATAGTTGTAATTGTGGAGTATATAATAGAGGTATAGGTATATATAAAATTAAATTGCAGCATACTTATCTACTAAAGGAGTATTTGAGTCAACAATGTATCGACATCCATGCAGAGTTGATGAGCTGAAATACTTGTGTGCACATTGCTTTAGGATAGAACCGAATGAAATATTTAATATATCTTGCCTCTTATTAGGAAAGTGTGGTGTTTTTGAATTATACTTTGAGTTAATCCATGCCAATTTAGGTTTTGTGTCTGGTATCTGAAAATCAAAAATGCTTAGTTGTTTTATTTTTTAATGTTATAGTCAGTGCCGGTCTGGCCAGGTCGGAGATCGCCGAGGGCACAGGCCAGGAAGGAAAATAAAATTGTAGACAGTAAACGGAGGGTTTTGTTTTTTTGTAAAAGGTAATATGTCTAAACTGCATTGGCAACACTGGTCACGACATGCACTGCAATGACTGGTCATCCCGTCAGCGTCATATGTTGCATACGATCAAGACATATTGCTTGGTTACTCTTCCAGAGCATTCATTCCAACGTTTACTTTTCAATTTTCAGTTTATGTTATTAGTGGTTTACTATGTTTTCTTTTATCGAAATCTGGAAATGAGTAAAAGTAATAAACTGTAGAGTGGTGCTGCTAAATGGAAACAACGGGAACAAGATGAAGAGTTACAATGAAAGTGGAAGTGGCAGAAGGGAGAGAGAGCAAGACAATGATACTGAAGAAGAATCGAGTTGGGAGTCTGAGGAGCAAATCAACAGACATCTGTGCAAAACAAGCAAGAAAAAAGAGAAATGCAAAGTGTTTATCTCCTGCGTTAACTGTTTTGTACCATCTTTCATCCAGGATTAATTTTTTAAACGATTTATATTCTGTTTATAAATTTGTGTACATTTTACCATGCACACAAGTAACACATGAAAGGGGTTTTTTCCAATTTGAAAATAGTTAAAACTAAATTATGAAATTCATCGTCCCTACTTTTATTGGATAATAATGACAATTAATAATAATTGTGAACAAAATTTGTTTGAAAACTCGAACAAAATTAAGTAATTGATCAAACTGCCTAAACCAGTGTCGAACTCAGGCAAAATCTGGTGGTATGAATTTAAATAGTGTTATCAAAAGGAATAGTAATAAGACAAGTATTCATTTTATGTATAGTTTTTCCAAGCAATTTCGTAATGTAGAATAGTAAATTAAACTTTGACTGAATTTGTAGTGTATTTTTTTGTATTTTTTTTAACAACTCAATCAAATATCTATCTGTTGTTTGAGGTTTTTTTTTATGAAAGGGGCCCACTAATGGTTTTAGCCGAGGGCCCAAATCTCTCCAGACCAGCACTGGTTATAATAATAATATAATAATAATAATAAAAGTGTGTTTATTATTACAAACATTTTTCAAGTTTACAAAAAATACTATTAAATACTTATTTACATAATGAAAGAAACAAAATAACAATATCCAAATTTAGCACTGGTTATAGTTTCAGTATTAAATTTTTATTGACTGTAAATTGTTGAATTATTGAAACAAAATAACATAGAATTTCTGTTTAGTTGAGGAACAGTAATTTTAGTAAGGTTTTGCTTAGAGTGCATTCATTATACAAATAATATCTTTACATATACTACAAAGCAAACCAACAGTTTTGCATGAATTCAAACTTCAAGACTAGCACTAAGAGAAGATTCTTTGTCAAACAAGTCAGGGGGGTGTTTGCAGAACCAGGGCTGTAGAATACCAGGTTTGATTGATGTTGACGCTCGCCGACTGTCCCAACCTTCCTCTCACCCCCCTGATGTCACTGAGGTGCCATGACGCGTCATGCAAGCACGGTTCGCCTTAGCTCTCACGTGTTATTTGATATAACGTTGAAGAAGAAATTACTAAAACTATTAATTTGGTAATATATTATGTTGTTGCATTGTGGTCAAGTTAATAGCAGACCGTTTTAGCAAGGTATTTATTTATTTAATGTTACGTTGCAGACGAGATTACTTTATGAAATGTTACCAAAATTACCATGGAATATTGTCTGCAGAGTTACTTGAATATTCCAAGAAACACCTTTACTAACAAAATACATTAAAACAAACATTTTCAGAATGATGAGATATAAATAAATGAATATAGAATTTATAAATAATAATAAGATTTAAACTTAGAGTACCGGTAATTATTGATAACCCAAAATTTAAAAACAACAAATTTTAAGTATGGTACTCAGATTCAAATTAAAATAAACATTAAACGACAGTATTTATTTAATGTAAGAGTTGCAAGCGAGATTATTTTATGTTAAAAAGTTACCAAGGTCCTCAAGTAATTTCTTTTGCAGCTTATTTAAGTTAAAATGTTTAAAGAAAATCTTTACTAGCAAAATCACTTAAAATTGTCAGAATAATTAGATATAAATAAATATATAATTTAGAAATAATTAGAGTCAAATTTAAACCTAGAGTAATAAAATTATTGATGACAAAAATAAAAAATAAAACATAATTTTAAGTTAAACTTCAGATTAAATTAAATTGCACAATGTCGATTTAAATTAAAATAGCTCAATTGTTTAAATTCAACTATTAAATTAACTATTCCCTAAGGCCTAGGGAAGAAAAATTTCTACAAAGCAGTTTTATTGAAAAAAATATATTTTATGTCAGCAGTAATTATTATGTCAATGCGTTGGCGGATCATGGGAGGGGGTTGTGGGGGCTGCAGCCCCCCCTTTGGGTTGTTATATTTTTGTTTAATCGTCTAAGTGGCAGACTGATCATTTGAGTAGTCTCAGACAACACAACTTTATATTATATTTCACCCACTATATATTATCAAATCTCAATAAAACAAAAACCATTGGAAAGAAAAGGTTTTAAACTTCAATTTTTCTATTTACAAATTTTTTCTAAAAATTATATTTACATATGTAATCATCGTTGTAAAATTGTAGTTGAATCAATCAATATTGATGCCGTGCTAGAAAGCATAAGGAAATGACTCAAACTCGTCACTTTTTAAAGGCACACAATCGTTAGACAGACTTGTTTTGAGAAGAAGATAAGGACACCACTGGATTTGTTAATATTTTAACTTTCTACCACGATCTTCTAATCATTCGTCACTCTTATAGTTTCTTAGATATGAATTTGTCTGTAAACCCTTGCCATTGGACAGTTTAAAAAAATGAGAAAGCACATTTTGCAATTGATGTATCTATTACAAATCTATATGCAGTATTCGTATAATAATTTTTATATCGATTTGAATTGCAAGTTCTATATTTTCGTTTAATATAAGGAAAATCTGGTTTAGTGTTCCGAACTATTCGGGTATTTCCATGAAATATGTACATTTTCAACGCCCTAAGAGCGTTAGCCATTACCTTTTCCTGTCTGGCTGGAACTATATACCTTTACTATACGTTTGTGAGAATTTTGTTTAAGTTAGTTGTTGTATTTTAGTGAAATAAGTTTTTAGAATAAATCTATTTAAAATTTTCAAGTATACAGTTCAATTCTATGGTTTCTCTACAATTTGTTATAACAAAACTTTATTTTTGGGTAATGCATATAATCCTTAATTCCTATTTAAAATGGGTGATAGTGAAATAGTATAAAAAGACGTTTTCAAGCATTGTATTCCAAAAAAAATATTCTATACCCCCCCCCCCCCCCCCGGAGACAGCCTCCTCCTTGAAAACCGACTGGATCCGCCCATGTGTCAAATGTGCATATCTGCATATAAGCTACTCATTATGTGTACGGTAAGTATTTTTAAGTTTTATGAGTTTTATTTTATAAGTATTACACATGTTTTATTAAACTGCAGTAAGACATTCAAGTTTTAGTGGTTTATTGCAATACAATTATTTTCAATAATGTGACACATTTTGTTCAATTTCGTATATTTTGGTTTTCAGAAATGTTTCGGAGAATCAAATTAAAAGTATGCTAACATCAGTACACTACAATGGTTTATTACCCACAAATTAGTTTTATTGTAACCCTGTCTTCTTCTTACATCTTTGTTTACTGTCTACTTATTGCTTTGTGTAGTGTCAATACTAAAACTAAATAAAGAAGAGGGCATCATAAAAATTGTACTGCTTTGATAAGAAATTGAAATTATTGGAGCAGAGAATACTTATGAGAAGCGGTGGGAATGGAGCAGCCATTACCGCCGTGACATCATCACAATAGCAGTACGGGAACGTTCTCCATGGCGGACTGGTCTAGCCCTTGTATTCTATAGCCCTGATGCAGAACATAACTTTTGGCATAAATTCAGACTTCAAGGCTAGCACTAAAAGAACTTACATTGTTAAATGATTCAAGTATACGCAGAACGCAACAGTTTTGCGTTAATTCAGATTTCAAAACTAGCACTAAGAAAACATTCTTTGTCAAACAAGTAAGGTGTAAGCAGAACATGAATTTTGGCATAAATTCAGAATTTAAGGCTAGCACTAAAATACTTACATTGTTAAACGAGTCAAGTATACACAGAATACAACAGTTTTGCGTGAATTCAAACTTCAAGACTAGCACTAAGAGAAGATTCTTTGTCAAACAAGTAAGGTGTTTGCAGAACATGACTTCTGGCATAAATTCAGACTTCAAGGCTAGCACTAAAAAACTTACATTGTTAAACCAGCCAAGTTTATGCAGAACACAACAGTTATGTGTGAATTCAGATTTCAAGACTTGCACTAAAAGAAGATACTTTGACTGTTTTGATAAACAAATTAGATTATGAGAACCAGGAGTGCCCATCCCCCCCAAAGCCTATGGCGCAAATCCCCCCCCAAACCTGCCTGTGGGTTCCCTCTCCCAAATAAAGTAGACATTTTATGCCATTTTAGCAAAAAAAAAAAAAAAAAAAAAAAAAATAACTACGCTTATTTTTTTTTTTTTCTTTCTTAAAGGTGTTATTTTATTCTCTGAAAACTACCCATTAGGTAACTTAAAGTTTACAGTTAAATCCAATAACTTATAAAAGTTTTCATAAAAATATGTTTATGGAAAAAAGGAGGTTCTACGTAATTTATAAAATAATACAAATACACAAATTCAGTAAGATTTATAAACAAAAACAACAAATTACCACTTTTGAAAGTAGCAGAAGACATCATAATATTAAATAAGTTCTTTAATCTCTAATGCTTGGTGAAAAAGAAATCCTTGTTATTGGTGGTAATCGTATGTAATGTAACATGTTAAAGTATTAAACTAGCTATTCGAATTTAATAAAAAAAGTAATATATAGTTGAAAAATACAAAAATAAATTTACATTCATTGATAATAATTAATAAAATGTTGTAAGAAAATAACAATAAATAAACGGTATCAGTTAACTGACACAAACTTTCTCCCAACTTACTGTAGTCAAAATAATATTGTTTTCAATCATTTTATTTATTACTTTTTAGAACAAAACAAAAAAATAATATTCTACCTACGTCAATCGTATAAAAAAAATTATTGTCCTAGGCGGGATTCGATCGCGCGACCTTTGAATTACTGGCCGTGATCGCTACCATGGTGCTACCCCGTGCAGCCTCCGCCGCGATGCTAGATTGACAACATAAACTTGTTTATTTTTAAACATTTCCCCATAATTATAAAACGCCGAAGTTTTGATAAAAGCGGGTGGTGTCATTTTGTTTGGCATCTTCAGCACTATAAATACTGAAAATTTGATCAAAATCGTTAGAGCCGTTTTTGAGAAATTTGCATTTTTATCGTTTTTTATGGGTTTTTAGGGGTAAATTACCCTTAAAAATTAAAAATTCCAAAAAATGAAAAAAACGCCTGGAGATATTAGGGTTTAGTACCTACATACCAAATTTCATGAAAATCGGACCAATAGTGTCCTCTCTGGTCGTGTATACATACTGACAGACTGACAGACAGACACCACTCTAAAAACACTTTTTTGGTTTCAGGGAGCACCAAAACAAAAAATTCCACTACAAATATTTTTGGGTTCAGGGAGCACCAACACAGATAATTGCACTAAACCATTTTTTGGGGTTCTGGGAGCACCAAAACAGATAATTCAACTGAAAATTCAAATTCGAACATTTTTACGAAAACAATACTTTCTCCATATACTACGTATAGGGTGGAGAAAGTAAAACTACAATACATTTTGAAGACCAGTAGTAGGTACATAACCAATTTGGAAGAATACAAAAACATAATACAAATAAATGATATTTCATGCAACACAAAATTAAGTGAGAATAAAATAGTTTTAATATTATTTTGATAAAATTAGACATTGATTGAAAAGTAGTTACAAGGTGTAAGTATTGGGGTAAACACGAATACCCTAAATTAAGATTTTTAAATAAATAACTAATAATAATAATAATTAATAATATCAAATAGATTTTTAAAGAACTTAATGGAATAAAACTAACAGGCCAGACGCGTTAGATGTAAAGGTACGTTGTGATTGAGCGATTGGTGCGATAATCGCGGGCGCCTGCTTTGTATTGTTCAAAATGGTCTTGTTGTCTTGTTATGAATGGGCAACTGGTAGAATAATCGCTTCAATAACAACAGTCTGACGGCGATCATCACTCCGCGATTATCTTCCAGCGATAATCGCAGAGCTATGATCGCACCAGTCGCTTCAATCACAACATTAACCCGATAGCAAATGGAAGTCAAAACGGACGTACCAGGTCAAATTTCATCGAACAAGATATATTTTGAACGAAATCATGAGATGTCACAAAAATGTTCAAATGTGATCTTTCAAAATTTCAAATGGTCCAATCAAAGAAAAAACGAACACATCTACGAAGAAGCAAGACAACACCCAAATAAAATAAAAAACGAAAACAAACACTGAAATGGAGAGGAAAGAGAAAATACCCTTAGTTCAACCCTTCCAATATCACGGCTTACCACCTGAAGATACACATACTTTTATATCCAGATAAGAAGTGGCTTCAAGAGCTTACGGATGGACAGCCAAATCACAAACTATTAATTACATACCGTAACGTCGAAGACAAAAAAATAATAGCACATGTAATACAGGGTTTAAGACCTGAAATTTGCGAACAAATAATAACAATGGAGAATAAATCACTAGACCAAAGAATCTAAGGAAAATTGAACAACTTTTTTAAAAAAAAACCTAAATCACCAAAAAATACTTAAAAATCACGGAAAACCACAATAGCAAAGGAACTAGACAATTTGAAACCATTAAAACCATGACAGAGCAACTTACAGAAATTGTACATACATTAGGGTTCAATATACAACAGAAAAGTTATAAAACAAACACATTTCAAATAAACGGTACCAGAAACTAGCACATACTTTCTCACAAACATATTTAAATTATTAAACAGATTCACAGTGACTTCATTTTTGTAGAAGGGGTAGGAGAGGTGATTTTAAACTAGGGAATTAACTAATAAATATTATTATTATTATTAGCTAGAGAGAAAACTATTCGATCGATTTCGAACAAATTTGCACCAAACACGTCAATTAGGCCTGCATAGATGCAAGAAATTTTTTTTTGAAAATTTTGAAAAACAACCCCCTTTTTGGCCAAAAAACCTCTAAAAATCAGTTATTATTATTATTATTAGCTAAACAAGAATTTTTAGAAAGTTACGGTTTTCTGCATGTGGTAGTTTACATTAAGTGCTGCAAATAAGTCAAATTTGATCAAAATCGTTAGAGCCATTTTTTTATAAAAAAAATAATAGCCTACCCTAACTGATTTTTTGGTGGTTTTTTGGCCAAAAAGGTGGTTGTTTTTCAATATTTTTCAAACCCGTTTTTCGTGCATCTAAACAGGCCTACTTGACATGTCTGGTGGAAATTTGTTTGAAATCGATCGAATAGTTTTCGCTCTAGCTTTGCATACATACAGACAGACATTTTGTAAAAAAACACTTTTTTTACTCAAGGGTAAAAAAATGAATATAAGACCAACAATGTCCAAAACAATGTAGGACAAAACTACACAATATGTAAAATAAATAAATAATAATACACCGAACAGATACATAATCAGATAATCTTCCGAAAATACAACTGCAATATATGTAAAATGGACAACCATACAAATGAAGAAAGTGATTTCCATCCAAAAAGAAACAAACTGTGTTGTATTAAAAGTTAGTTTAAAAAAAGTGAATAGTAATACTACTTTCAATGGATTTTTTTATGATATGAACAGAAGTTTTTTTCTTTGATTAGACGACAAGACAAACTTGTTCACTCACTTCCGCTCATTTAAAAATTATGAATTTGTTATCGTTTTAAAGCTAACTAAACGTAGTTTATAACGATGTAAATTTGATATTGAAGTTAGAAAATAGTCAACCTTTAACCCTATTTCAATTTAGACGAATATTTCTAATAATAACTTTTTCTACACTCTATTTATGTGTAGTGGGAAAGTTTTTTTCCTATTTATATCACGTCATTTCCGAAATCACCAATCTAAAGAGCATAAAATGAAGGTAATTCGGTATAGTAAATTTCATATTTGTATCGTTAAACTCATACTGTTGGAAAGCACGTTTCATACTGAAACCAAATATATACACTTTGTAAAGACATTTGTTGACGATTTATGCACAAACGCAGTTTGGACGATAGGCTGCATTTTTAATTCGAGCCGTGACGTCATCTGATGAAATGCGCTGAACCTGTCCAAAAATCGTTACTTACACTGTTTTACACCATGGTTTTGGGACTGTTGTGAGGGGGAGTTCAGTTGTTTGCAGAATGACCTTGGCAGGCTCTCAATGCTCTAAAATGTCTATACAGTAATATGTTTATACTTTGTTTACACCACACACGGCACCCTCTATAGGCTCGTCTCTACACTGAACTACAAGCAGTAGTAGTCGAATTGCCTGGCTGTCAATAATACGGCACTTTCACACGAATAATTGGAGATTTTTAACACATAGAAACAACAGATTATCTCCTAATGTCTTGGGGGAAATCGTCAAATCTTCATATTTTATATTGATTTTAATCAGGAACATATGAAAATTCCCCCCAAACTGTGAAAAACACCCCAAAAATTGATTCCCCCCCAAAAATTCTGATGGCGCAACTTGCGCCATCAAACCATGCTGTGGGCACCCCTGATGAGAACATGACTTTTTATCATAAAGTCAAACTTCAAGACTAAATTTGGATTTTTACAAACTTGTGAGTAAAAGTTTACTTACTTATCCTTCCCAGAGAAGGACTTCTATCAAAAAGTCACAATTTTATAGTAATATTAAACTGTTTAACAAATTGCCTTTCCATATTAGGACACTGAATTGCCCAAGAAAGTTCAAGAAGACAATATCTATGTATCCAGTGAACAACTATTTCTAAACAGTGGATGGGATTATGCAGAAGGCCAAATTTTCTATGTATTTTTCAGTTTAAGAGATACTGTATTAATTTTGTCCTTTATGAATTGTCTGGGATCATTACTGTGTGTACTGCTATTGTTAGTTTATCTTGTAATACTTTTGATATACTGTCAAGGCACCTAGGATTGGTTTCTGTCTTGTTTATGCTGTACTGTGGTAAAAAAGATATACTGTATACAGAAAATTATTATCACAAACTCAGACTAACACGATTAAAAGATACATTGTCAAATAAGTCCGGTATATGCAGAACATGATTTTGCCATAAATTAAGATTTTAAGACTAGCACTAAAAGAAGATATACTATTGTCAAACACATACATGACTTTTTATCATCCATTCAGACCTCAAATCTAGCACTAAGAGAAAATATTTTGTTAAATGATCCAGATATATATGGTGAACATGACTTTTTGTTATAAATTGGATGATATTTAACATCTTTACATCAAAGAAGCTACTCTCAAGACCACTGTGTGCGAACAAAGAGCCGCATACTACACAAGCTGACACTGCTTATAAAAACACAGCGGATCTAGACCGGGAGGTAAATAAATATTCCCAAATCTATTGTGTCAAGTGTCTGTAGGTGCTGTCCGTGCTGATGGATGTATTATACAGAGGTTATTGTGCCTATGGAGGTCCATCCATAGTAAATAGCCAATTTTAAAATTATTTTTACTCGAGAACAACTTTGGATTTCAAACAAAAAACAAACTGAAGTGTGCTTAGAAATTGCTTCAGGTAATGGAACAATAACGACAGCTTTGGCTCAAAAGTCAAAACGGAGAGAATGCCTTTCAGCTTTGAGCTACACAGTCATGTTGTTGGGGACATATGATCCTCTCAAAATACAATCGCTGACGCTGTAGAGAAGTTGGAACAGATGAAGGTGAAGATTTCAAGGGCAGAATATAAAAAGAAACTCTTGGAAATACTTTGCAGTTTAGAACATAGAATGGGATTCTAATCTATGGAACAGAAACAAAAAGAAAATTACTATGATGAATACAGCCGAATCTGGGAGCTAAAAAAAAGTCACTCAGATGGGAGTACCCACTCAGAAGAAAGTGAAAGTAAGAGATCAAAGAGAGCTGAAAATAATAAAGCTCGGAAGAAAGCTACAAGAAAAATTGTACATGAAAATTAACCTGACTACAATCTTAATGCAGAACTGGAGAATTATCTAGCTTTGAAGATTGAAATTCTAGAAAGAATATGGACAATTTCCCCAGTTCAGCAACATGTCTAGAAGCATGTATCATAGTTTGTGTGAACATCGAGATCAAGACTTGGTTAGAAAAGAAAATTTAAATCCTTGGGAAAATGCTATGTTATGGACAGGTGACAGAAAGGATATTGTGAGAGTGACTAAGGTGATCTTTAAAGCTCCAAAAGTTTACTCAAAGGTCAAGCCTGCCAAGATCCAGAAATGCTTAAAAGCAGAATAAATTGTTCAAAACAGAAGATTGGAAAGTGATCGAATGTTATAAGCCTGAGAACAACCGAACCTTAGTAGTTTTAATTGACTATTTGTCCCTTGCAGCTTTAAAAGCTATAGAGATTAGATTTTTCCTGGGATTTGGTAGTCTTCTTCACCATACTTCAGAAAAACAAAGAAATAACATTGGAAAATGCCCTTGAGAATAAACCATTGCAAACTTCCTCACAGTAAGGCTGCTACAATCTACAGTGTCTGCCTTTTCTTGATTTCTGTTTCAAAGACATCAGCTTGGTGAAAATCACCTTTGGATCAAAAGAGGGTAAGAGCATCAGCCAATCTTTCTTTCACATGATTTAGAGGGACCTAGGTACCCTATCAAGGAAACTGGAAAAGGTCATAAACTTCTGCGAAAGAAAAAAGATCATTTCATAACAAGTTTAGACCCTAATTCTCCACCACGTGGAATGGGGATCGAGTGACACAAATTGTAGAGTTGAGTCTCTTTTAGACTTCCTTAACAGTAATAACTTAATGGTAATAAATGTCGAGAACAAACCCACTTTTATAAATAAGATAAGGGAAGAAGATTCGATAACAATACTTCGACAGGGTTTATTAGTTCTTTCATAACTGATTGGCTTGTTTCTGATGATATTTCAACATTTGGCCATTGCCATATTCAGTTCAGTGGAATTTAAACTTTGATTCTGAAATGCATAAGTTCAGAAACATTAAAAATACTAACAGGGATTGTTATCATAAAGAATTAGGCCATAGATTCCTTAGATAAAAGAGTCAGAGATATATATGGAATCGATTCAATGATAGTTGATATAAAAGAATCCATTGTTGACTCAGACATTAATAACTGTCCTACCAAGTCCATATCTCCTAGAAAGGGTTCTGTATGTTGGAATAGGGAATTGGAAGGGGAAAAGAAAAATACTAGGCAGTCATTTAATAGAGACAAGAAAACTGGTCTGTGGGAAAAATATTATAAATCTTTGACTGAGTATAGTAACCTTTAAGGAGATACAAAAGATCTTCTTGGAGAAAACTTTGCCAGGAGATTGACTCTACCAAATCAGTTTCTAGGTACATAAAATATTCTCGAAAGAACTAATCCATCCAACTGGGTCTATTAGAGATCCAGAAGGAAAATTGACTTCTTGCGGTAAGGAAGCATAATAACAAGCAAACGATACCAAAGGAAAATCTAAAGCTTCATTACTGGACATGAAGCCTTTAAGAAACATTTAAATACCAAGGGGTTATTCCAAAGAAAATTTAAATACAGATTGACCTTCCAACATTTGGAGATTGCAGAATTCATACTGTGGAAATGTAAACAATTAAGACAAAAAAGACAATTGATTTTCGGCCCAAATGAATTTCCAACAGAGAGCAGTAATCTATCCAAGCAGTTAAGTTAAATTCTAGATTTAACCAATGGAGTAGAATCAACATAGGTAAAGCTATTAGGAAGCACACAAAAAGTCTTCAGGTTGAGGTGCCTATGGAGCAAAATCCTGTTCCAATTCTAATAACATTAATTACATTAGCAAATAGTAAAGAGCTTTCTGTAAATATTAAAATCCATCTTCATCCTAAGTTTAGACAAAATTACTAATTATCAAGTTATTATTATTCGCACTGTTGTTAATATGCAGAATTGTTAATAACATTGTCTCGTACATTGTACTATGTCTTATCTCACCAACTATATCTAGGACAAAAAGAATAAAAAATAAAAATATAATTTAATAGAAAAATTCATAAAATATTTTACAGCGCTCTTGCTGATTATTATATAGTAACCTTCACTCCTTATTAAATAATCAATTATTAATTGATAGATTTATTAGCTGTTAGATACCAGCAGTTAAAATATTTTATTGGGAAATTTTATCTGATGGTAGATAAAGTGAAAAATTAAATATGAAACTCATTTTCCTGATAATAAAAGCAAGCGTATAATGTATACTTATAATTTATACTTTAATTAATGTTATACCTTTTTTTATTACATTGTATTTTTTTCAAATATGAAATAGTAGTAGCTCATGATTCAAAATATGGTGTAGCCCAAACAACATTTTTGGGTGGAGGTTTGAGGTAAGAGCAGTTGTCAGCCTGGACCTGTTTCAATGTGTATTATTTTTATCCTCAAAAATTGCATAAAGTAACAACAACCATAATTTAATATTATCAGTTTCATAAATTTATTTTCATTAAAAAACATGTTTTGGAAACTACATTTTCATCTTCATTTGAAACTGCAAACACAACAGAACTAGTTTCACTTGGGTCATCAATAAAAAAAAAAAAACATGAAAGATGACAATGTAGAGCTTGAAACTGCTGTACATAGTTTTGTTATAATTACACTGCACCAAGCGATCAATAAATGAAGCTTAAATAATTGAAATTGACAATATTTTTTTCTGTTTCATTATTGAAACAATAAAGCAATTTAATCTCCTACAACAATGGAACTTGTTAAATAAATTGCATTAGAGATATACATAAGCTAAAAAACTAAACAGAATAAATACCAGAAACTGGCACATACTTTCTCACAAACATATTTAAATTATTAAACAGATTCACTGTGACTTCATAATAATTGTATTCAAGTAGGAGAGGGGATACATTAAAGTAGAGAGTAACTAATAAATATTATTAACTAGAGCGAAAACTATTGGATCGATTTCGAACAAATTTGCACCAAAACAAGTCAATTAGACCTGTACAGATGCACGAAAAAAGGTTTTTGTAAAATTTTGAAAAACAACCCTCTTTTTGGCCAAAAACCCCCCAAAAATCAGTAATTATTATTATTATTATCATTAGCTAAACAAGAATTTTTAGAAAGATAAGGATTTTTGCACATGGTAGGGTACATTAAGGGCTACAAATAAGCCAATTTTTATCAAAATTGTTAGAGCCGTTTTTTAATAAAAAAATAATAACTGATTTTTTTTGGGGTTTTTTGACCAAAAAGAGGGTTGTTTTTTAAAAAAAATTTGTGCATCTATACAGGCATAATTGGTACCGGTATGTATGGTGCAAATTTATGTGAAATTGATTGAATAGTTTTCTCTCTAGCTTTGTATACATACAGACAGACATATATTTTGTAAAAACCACTTTTTTGGACTCAGGCTGTCCCAAAACGGAAATTTCCACAAACATCTCAACATCGATTTTTTTGTGATCACTATACTTTCTCTATACTATAGTATAGTAAGAAAGTAAAAGTGAACTTACTACTCATTTATAAACTCGAATAAAAAGTCTCAATGGTAAGTAGTACAGCCTTGACTATGCTGGACTGTGAACATCAAACTTCAAAAATTACAACCAGTAAAAGTATATATGTGTTTCTTTTTATGCCTTTCTATTAAAGCCGTTCCCATTCATCTTACTTCAGAAGGCTTTATTCTTGTCTCGAAGAGGAATCACCTCTCATCTTTGACTTCGCAAAGCAAGTAACTTTGCCAGTCAGTTAAGAACAACAATTAACCAACTGATACAGCAAGATTATCTCCAGAAATTCTTAACAGATCAATACATTACCTTCCATTCATCTTAGTTCATTTTGTTGAAAGTAGTAAGTATGAAATACCACTTGCACCCAGTTAACATTAATGTTAAATCGCATTAACATTTTACATAAATCGCATGCAAAGGGTTGAAGTAAAATAAATTTGAAATAATTCAAGTTGGATAAAACTTAAACCTTATATGAACTAAAAATCTAAATGCTATAAAATTTTACTTGGTGTAATAGTCCAGTAAAATGGTGTTCAAAAACGGCCAGAAGTGGAAAACTCTGATGTAGGCCTAATTGTTTTTAGTGTTTTACATTTAGTTTTTTGGGGTGCTGAACACGAATCTGAAGTTGTCCAACAAAGTTGTCTTTATTTTAATATAGCATCACATTTTACATAAATCGCTTACTTTGTCAGTTATAAGCAAACAACCAAAAAACTATGTGATTTTTAGTGGTTTTTTGATGATTTTTCATATTTGCGGAAAACAATTTTGTTGGACAACTTCAGATTCGTGTTCAGCACCCCAAAAAACATAAAGTAAGCTACTAAAATCAATTACACCAGATTTTTCTACTTGAAACTACCATTTTACTGGACTATAATAAGCAAGACACTGTTGGTTTCTAAATAAAAATGTAAAAATAAAATTGTCTAGAGTAAAGTAATTTATTATTGATAATTTAATTGTATATGAAATATAATTTTCTATTTGAAGCTTTAAAGACAAATCCAATTTTTAGTGAATAATTATTCTGTTTTTTTGCTCCCTGTAATTAGTAATGTTAATTTAATGTATAACTGTAACATAAGCAATACACATTATAACATAGTACCTGAGTTTCAAACATAGCAGGATAGACACCATGTTTTCCCAGAATTCTTTCCAAACGGTTGTTCATGACGCAATACAGTTAGCAACTAATTCCTTTCCCTGCTAATATATAAAATCTATCCACGTTTGCCATCCCATGAGAGTAATTACAGTATCTTAATCAACTGATCACCCTTTTTTAATACATATTTAGTTGACATGCAATGTTGAAATAAAATTAATTTATATCTAATCTTTCAGTTAATTCAATCAATAATCAGAGTAGTAAGATCATAATTCACCTCACATGTACCAAATAAATACTTTACCTTAGAAACTTTTGTTTGAGACCATCTGTGTGCTAAGAACCCAAAAAGATGTAAACAAATTAAATTTCCAAGATACAAATTTAACTTTTTCTGATGTAAAATAACTCTGCACTTTAGTATATTATGTAAATGCGATCTTTCTTGTAATTGGAGAGAGTACTAATAATTTTAAAATACTGCCTCAATGGACAACACATTAAATAAAGTTATGTAATTAATGTAAAATAGTTATCTTATTTTTTCCACCGTCCAAACAATCCTTGTTAATATTTGATTACCGTTTTCGAAAGGATTGTTTGGAAGGTGAAAAAAATAAGGTAATTATTGTAGATACCATATGTTTATTGCATCATATGTTTATACTCTAGACAATAGTCATATGTAAATAACTATTCAGCAATAGTTTTAGTACATTGTTATGTTCAAGTTCTGTTCAATATAACCAAGATTAACCCTAGAATCCCAACGCTTATAAAAGTTTCATTATTCCTAACGCTTAGTCTACGAGACAAGAGTAAAATAAATGAATAAATACTTTTAAAAAATAAAGTAATTCGTTGTATTAGCACTTTAACAACACAAATGACATGTAAAACATACAACTGACACAGTTTGAACCAGTTTATTGCTCTTGAAAACATTCAAAGCACCACTATTCTTGATGGTCACCACACATTGCTTTTGAGCTGCGCTTGCTTAAGAATCTTGTCAATCGACGTTTCTTGGATGGGCAGAATGAGCAAATATTTCTTCTCTGAGGTTCTTGTTATACAGGTTGTTGAGTATCAGGAACTTCTCGATGCAGGATGTTGGCATCACAATGCTATTGCTACATAGACGCAATGCTATTCGAAAACTAACACCATTCCCAATGCCTCGTCTACTAGACTACGCGATCACAGTTTTCGCACAAATATACACTTACAACCGGTTTCCGATACACCAATGTGGCCGTCTGGGTGGCAAATAAAGGTACTGGAGTGGTGGGAGCAGACACTACAACGAAACAGGGATGGGAAACGAAAACATGGCGACCATCGTCTACCAGACGAAGCGTTGGGATTCTAGGGTTAATAAAATGAGTTATATCAATATCTTATTATAATTAATTCAACTAATTCAAGACACAATAGTTTTGGTGACGAGGATATCAATTTAGAAATTAATAGGAGAAACATGAATATTATAATTATCACATGGTAAATATGTGTAATATGTAACTAACCAAACTAAGGCAAAATATAAGCTAGTTATACTAAGATTAACAACATTTTCAAGCCTTCAGGTCAAAGCATATTGTTACAAATTTTAAATACTAATTTAAACTATTTACTAATTCAATTGCTGTAAATTCAAATAACTTGCACAATTTCAAGGAGGATCCTGAACAATTTAAACAGTTTATGGAAACTATGGTTGTACAGCAACAAATGCTCATAAATACAATTTCAATGATAGTAAATGGCAAAGAAAATGTAGGCCTAAATTAAACTATGTCAACTTCTAACCTAATACTATTTGAAAACTTTGATTCTAAAAAGGAAATTTTCTAAACTATGTAGAACGTTTTGAAAATTATTGTTCAATGAAAAATGTAACTGACAAAGAAAAACAAGCTCAACTTTTGTGTGTTTCAATTGGATCTGTCCGTTACAATCAGGGGCGGACCGTGGGTAAATAGCGCCCTGTGCGAAGCATGGTTCCGGCGCCCCGACACGGCGGGGGGGGGGATAAAAAAAATGACCGGCAAATATATGCCGCTAACTTAAATCCTGAACACAGCATCGAATTTTTATTAAAAAAAAATGATGAAGCCACGAGGAAAGGGTCGGAAATTATGTCTTCCGAAAAATATCAAAGAACTGAGGAAGGAGCTAGAACCAGTAACAAATGAATAATCGACCTCCATCTATCTATTTTGCTGGTTTATTGAATCAATAATTTTAAGTAATTGGAATAATTAGTTATTTTGTGAAAATATGATACCATTGCAGCATTTTAAAAATATTAAAATTTTTAATTTTTCACTCATTGTAATCATTAAACGTGCTTCTATTTTCAAAGCGGTTCGTTAAGATTAATTGATTCTCTTGCCATTTAAGCCTCCAGTATAATACTATATTGCCCCTTATATATTAGTGTCTGGATTTGGTCTGGGCAAACTCATGGTAACCCTAGTAATAGGCGACCTCTTCTGCATTCACAGCATGGATGCGATTCACTTCACTTTCGAAATTCAAATAATTCTTAGTCTAACACTTTTATGAAAAGATAATTTACAATTTGACAGTTTAATTCTTTGATTTATTCTCTACATTTTGTTATAATAATATTTCATTTTTGGTCAAAGCATATTTTTCAAAATTACATTTCAAACTTTGGCATATTTTGTTAGCAGCCTTGTAGTAGGAACATAAAAACAGTTATTTTCAAAATACCAAATTTGAAATTGATAAATATTTGTATACAGTTCTATTTATAACTAAATTACGAAACTTTTTTACACTTATGAAACAAATTACAAAAAATGTTTACTACTTGTTATGTAGGCCTAAAGTCAGACGTTTACTGGTGCCGAATTTTTTTGTACATTTTGTTGTAACGTTGCACTGGACCATCCACTCCCTCAATCACATTAATTCAACACTAAGTTCAGAATTTTACGTCCGCCAATCGCCAATCGAAAAACCTCAAGGTATACCCACACTACTACAGTAGTGTGTTGCGACTATGCGAGCCAACTACAGTAAAGTTTCCCACATTTTAACTCAGCTCGGAATCGAAATGGGACAACTTGGAAGCACCATACATATTTTTGCCAGCCTCGCGACTACAGATATGAGCCCGATGATTCAAAGTCGAGGCGGCCGAAAAGTTTAAAAAACAGCGATACTTAACTTTTATATAATAAACTTGTTTGGCATGAAAAAGTTTATATAATACAGTATATTAATGAGATTATTGTAATCAGAATAAGACCAAATGTGATATAATTTGGACCAAATTTAGTGATTAATACTTCTCGAATAACCATTTAATTTTACGATTAATTAATTAAATAATAAATATCCCAAATGAGAGGACAACACGGAATACATATAAACAATGGCTGTACACTAACAAACGCCGTCACAAATAAAAGGTCGAAAGGCACCCCGAAAGAGAAACATATTTAAACGTAGATACACTGGCCGCACGGTGATTTAGCGTGTGTGTTTTGTTCTCGTGATAGCCTAAAGCTTGCTTGTGTTTAATTGTTTTTGTGTAAGAAAAGTAATTTCTTGATATAGTACATAAAAATTGCTTAGGTTTATAGTCTTTTACCGAGGATTTAAATGTCTGATAAAGGTTATTAACTAAAAAAGAGACATTTTGCCAAGTTTTTGCTTAAAATTATGTGTCTTTAAAATTTGCTAAGTGCTATGTACAAGTACAAAAATAGTTACAGTACATATACATGTGTAGGCCTACTTTTCTTATAAAAAGTAAGCAAATTATCTGCACCCTTTAACTCGCCAAAGATATACGTAAAATAGGGGTTTTAGAAGTTAACTTTTAAAAATTTTCCGGGGTGTATTTTCGTTTAGTTCGGCAGCGTTCCGGTACTGGAAAAATTACAAGTAAAGCCCTGCCTAAAGTTGAAATTTTTCCTTTCGTTACTGAACATTTTTTGTTTCTTGAGCTAATAATAATTTTGTGTCAATACATTTTTTAATTGCATATATGAATTCTTTGAACCTTTCTCTACAAAAAAGGTACAGAACACTTTTGGATTGGGGTTAATTTAATATTTTTGGCGAATTTTAGCACAAAGTTAGTATTGTATAATTAAAGCGTATATAATTAAAGGTACTAAAATGATATTCTCTTTTACATGCAATCCCCAAGTTCATAATTTTGAGATTGTGATCCAAGCACGTTATCATCTGAGGGTCCAGCTCCAGCATCAGCTGATCCAGAGGCACCACGGAAAAATTTGCTTAATGCTTTAGCCTGCTGTTGGTCTTGTTTTTCAATATCAGCCTTTCTTTTTCTATAAAAATTACCCGAAGGCTTTTTTTTTGTCGACATGTTAATTATTGGAACTTACAGTAATTGGTCTATTTCTCATATCAGTCAATAGATTATGCCGATAATGTGGTTACTAAAAAGTTTGATGGCTGATTGGCTGATTTGAGGAGGTTATATGGAATTGTGTTGTGACAGGTGGGGGTGAAATACCCCTTCATACCCATCAGACCACTCAGGACAGCGGCCCCGAGGTCGCGCCCCCACCCCCAACACTTTTAGTTTCCTGCCGCCTCGTGCACTTTTGTTGTTATAATATATGGAATATTAGACAAAAAAATAATTTTCTATTATTCTCCTTATTTTTCAATTACAACTACCACAATTTTTTTTCCATCGTCATGGCGCCCCGGTGTCGATGGCGCCCTGTGCGGTGGCACAGGTCGCACATGCCAAGATCCGCCCCTGGTTACAATAGCCTAGCTTCATTTTTAGGCCCAGAAAAACCAGTAAATAAATTCAACTATGAAAATCTAATAAAATCTTTCAAACAAATGCTTACACCTATGAAAAGTGTTATAGTTTCCCAACATTATTTCCTAAATCTTTACCAAACAGAAAATCAATCAGTATCTGAATTTGTAGCTGATCTTCAACGTGATTTAACAGATTGTGAATTTGTAACTAAATGTGAATGTGACAAAACTTTATCAATTGCCGATGTTTTTCTAAGAGCTCAATTCATTCGAGGTCTCACAGAGATAACTGGTTAAGAGAAAATATTTTACAATCAAAATTGTCATCTTTTAACGATATTCTAACCAAAGCCCTTGAATCCTCAAAAATAGAGAGCAAACAGCTCACTCAAAGTCAAAATAACAATCAGTCAAGTTTCCATCAAATGTTTCACATGATACTAGTAATACTAATAAAGTCTACAACTCTTCCAGACACTATTCTAGAAGTCAATCAAAGTCAAATCAGAGAAAGAATACCTTCAAACAAAATTATAGCCACAAGTCAAGTTCTCAAAGTAACCGACCTGACTTCCAAGCTCTCGGTATAGATAATCTTTGTATCAGATATGGAAAAGGTAATTACAAAGTAGGTGATTGTCGAACTGATTGCAAAAAGTTGTTTTGTAATATGTGTAAAAAAAATGGACATGTAACTCAGGCGTGTATCAAGTCTTTGATATCCTCTTCAAAGGTTAAGCAAAATAGGAATTTTTTTATGATAATTCTAAATCAAATCATTCTGACTTACGCAAAAGCTTTGGCATAAAGAAAGTTGACCCATGTACTCAAAACTGTAAAGTCGTTGAATTATTTGAAGTTACATCCGACATAGATAACTATTTAGTTCATGTTCCACTTAATGGAAAGATACAGAAATTTGAAATAGACTCTGGCGCAAAATATTCATTGCTTGCAGAAGATGATTTTCAACGTCTCAATCTAAATGTTCCTATACAGGACACAAATTTGATTTTTAAATCTTACTCATGAAATTTCATAAAACCCAAAGGGAAAGTAATAGTCAATGTCAAATATAATGGTAAGTCAACACAAGGAGGGTTAAATATAGTTCCTCCAGGTTTCGACGGTCTTCTAGGTAGAAAATGGATAAGAGAATTAAATAGTGAATTGAAACAAGTCTATGATCAAATGAAAACTTTCAGTTCAATTTCAAATGTCCAATACAAAACATTTTCACATGTCTTTGAAGAAAAAGTAGGTAGTGTGCCAGGTATTAAAATTTCTCTTCAACTTCGAAAAGGAGCTAACCCAGTCTTCACTAGTGAGCGAAATGTTCCTCATGTGCTATGGGAACTTGTCAATAAAGAACTAGAGGATTTACAATCAAGTGGTATCATAACCGTATAGCGCTACAAATGATGTGTTGTGTACTTCTTGTATTTAATGTGTTTGTGTTTTTATGAATATATGACCACCTGAAATGTGATATATATATATATATATATACATAAAAATGATATTACTATCTCGAAACGCATCGTAAATAGGACAGCATAACAAAATCACACAACAGACTAAATATCAGGAAAAATACTTATAGTAATATCCTGTACTTATTTCATTTTATGAAGTGACTTGGACACCACAATTATTATGAAACCAACATTACAGTTGCTATTAGAAAAAACAACTATAGTTGCTATTTTTTTATTGAAATGCAGACTAAATTCTACAGCAAAATTTTATTTGAACTTTTATTAAGTTGAAAAGTAGTTACGGTACTAAAGGTTTAGTTGCTAAAACATCAGCAATATTAACACTGTATTTGATTATTTTTAAATATACAGATGCAAAAAGTTGTTATTAAATATATTATGTAGCCTGTTTTTATTCAAAAATAATGTTTTTGTTATTAACGTGATTGGATTTGGTACTATTTTAGCTTAGAGGGATATCCGCCACACCGATAATTAGTTATTATTATGAGCAATAATTAATTATAATCAACACACTAACAAGCAAGGTATCGCCTAAAGTTTCTCTTGATCGATGAGAAAAATATTTTACTCAAAACAATATTTTTACTCCCATAAACTTTCTTGTAACTTCTTCCAAATTGTTTTTAAAAACCAATTCAAAACCATTCTTTATAAGCCTTAGCTTGAACAGGAGCCTAGCCAAGACTAACACATTCACCCATGGAGCCTTTCGGTTAATTCCTACACCAGATATTCAATTCCATTTTCTCCCTTAACTTTTTATACAGCAACTTATCACAAAATGTATTTTCTCCATTTAGCTACAATGCACTAGACCAGGCTTGTAACTACAACCTGATTTCTTACCTGCCACCAGCCCAGAATTTGGTTAACCAGCTATTAATGTCCCCCCATTAATGATTTCCAAACAAAAGATTTCTGAAAAATATCATATAAATATGTAGAATATATATCATATATGTAGAACTAGAAGATAAACAGATCAGACATCAGATTCACCTGCAAGAGATCGAGAGCCATCAATAGTTAACATCTCAAGATAGACGCTTATCAAAGCCTTAAAGAAAGATAACTGAAGAACAGCCATCCTCAACCCACCTGCAGACTACCAAAGCGAGTCATTCGATATTAAGGATTTAACTGAACCGGTAAAACTAGTGAATTGTATTAAAAATACGCATGATCTTTGGAAGGATAATAAAACCTGAGAACAGTCACCATCTAGTTTTTCTTCAAGTCACCTTCACTGAACAACATAAGGGTTCACTCATCTAACTGTCAAAGCCGATTTATCATGGCAAGTGTCTGGGAACTGTGCTAGATTACATCTAGTGCTGAAGTAATAAGTGTCTCAGATATCTTTGTAGTAAGTGGAACTTGGAACACCAGTGGAATACAGGTTTGTTTGTAAACAAATGTGTTAATGAATTTTAGTGTTTTTTTTTTTTTGCGTAGGCACAAGTCAAAGCGTGGAGGGGGAATAGGCGATACATAGTATATATAGACAAGTAAGCGCGTGCTTCCGTGTTAAAATGTAGCTAGTAACGTTTAATAGTAATCCTGAAGGCAATTCACCCACAAACCGTGCTCTTTCTTACCACGACCAGTGTACAAAATTACAATTTATATAAACTTTGCGCTATTACAGACTAGAAACGTTTTAACTGGTTACTCAAAATACCTTGTAATAGTATCGCTGCTCGGCCTCTTGGCAAAGTATAGTATCTGTTATTATCAGCTTAATGTATGAGTATAGTGTGAATCGTCGAGTGTTCTAACGGTCTTCTGCTTTAAATATTTGATATTGTGTTGGTGCAGTCATCGGGGAACATTGTTGTGTGCTGCCACCTGCGATTACTCAGAACTACTAACCCATAGGCTGTTTACTCATAGTAACTTCGAGTATATTGTACATCAGTGAAAGTTTTAACGGTTTTTATTTGGCCGTTTGAATACTTTTAGTATTATTTGAATAAATGAAGAGTTAATTTTAATGTCCAAAAAATAACTGAAAATCATTGTGTTGTTTTTTAATAGTACTAAAATTTCTGATATAAATATTTCGTCACCTCTTTTCACGTGATTTACTATATACATAGAAAGTGACTCATGATATAGATAAGAATGTTGAATTTTCTTTGTTGGATTCGTTAATACAGAAAATCGGTAAGTACATTGACAGTTACAATTGCATTATTATTTGAGGATTTTCCATAATTTTTTTAAATGGAAAATTTATAACCTTTGATTACTCATTTTTAAATCTGATAAACAGAAAGGAAATTATAATATTTTTTGAAAAATTAACACTTTTTAAGATAATTAACAATTTTTAATAATTAAAAATTATAAAATTTTTGAAAGTTTCTACAATTTCTTACAAACTTTAGGAAATTTAAAACCATAATAAATTTTTTTAGTCAAAGCTAAAGACATTACTCTATTTTGAATTAAACAAACGGAATATGGTAAATTTTCATATTGATTATTTATAATTTGATATAATTAAATTATATTCACACTTAAAATGGAATAAAAATGTAGAATGTTAGAAAATATATTAAATATAATATTCTGCAGATTTACTGATAACTGAAAATATACTTAAATTACTTACAATTTTTAGGAGTTAAGAGTAATTTGTTATTTGAATAATTAATTATGCAATTTCAAAATATGATATAATATTTTTTGACAATATATTGACTTGTGTAATTTGTTGACCGTTATTCTCCTCTAATATCAATACTGATAAAAATATAAATCGGTCACTTCCAACTTGTGGTCTTAAGTACACCAATTTTTTTTACAGTTTTAAATCATATATTTTTATTTTTGTAACGGCTTTGGTTACAACTTTTACAAGGAGTTAACACAATTTAACAAACAGTCTTTATTTATTTATTTATTTTCAACAAACAATCAACAAAACTTAAAAATTAAGATGAGTTAATTTATTTTAAACAACAATGTAAACTGTTTTACAAATATTTAGAGAATACAGAGTATTATAAAGTAATACTGAGGACATTAAAATACAAATATGAAGATATTAGTAATAGCACGTATAAATTAATTACAATAAGAACACTTTTTTTGTATATTTTAATACTAAGTACAAACAACTAGAATAAAGCAGACTAGAAAAATCAAATAAATTAATCACGATGTTAAGGCTTTTGCATCTGTTAAACATTTATTAAAAACTAACAAATTTGTAATTTTAGTTTAAAATTATTATTGTAGTTTCTTGTAAATTCAAACCTTTTATCTGATTGGTTGATACTACCAATTTTGAAGTGGATTTTGTAACATGTCTCTGACTTATAAGGATACACTAATAAAGTAGTGTATAAATCACAGCCAAAGAATAAATGAGCAAATTTTTAAGTAACACTGGAATATGTATGACTTTAGCCAAATTAGTATAATTTCCTTTTTGGAAATATAAAGTAAAGAATATTATTTGTTGTAGTTTTTTTTATTTATAGGCTAATGCGACTGTTTCAAACTCCATATAAGCGAGTTTCACAGTATGAATTTAAATTTATGTTAACTGATAATCAGGCAAATCCACACATAAAAACACAAGTGTCGTGGGGCTATACGTATGGACTGTAAAATTATGTCTTACTCAAACTACAACAGTATTTTAAGTTAACCATTTCAAGAATATCTCCATAACATAAATAGCAATACCGAAATGTAAAAGGAACATCCCTAATTTCACTTGCTCTTCAATATACAAATTTATACAACAAAATCTTTATTATAATATAAATATTATTAGATAAACTACAATAATCACAGTACAATAATGCAGGTATAACAATATCCCGTGTTAATACCTTTTTACTAGTATCGTAAAAATAATATTGCTACATTATTAAATTGGTCTACAAAAATAAATAAATATTAAAAAACATGTCATTTTATTACATAATAATAAGCAGTTCATAAAGGAGTAGCCAGTGAACACATTTTGTATGTAAAAATTAATTTTGTAGACAGTAATAAAAAAGTATGTAAAAAATTTGCAGTTTCATAATTTTATTTCTTTAATTATCTTTTGTACAATCAAAATGGAGAAATAAATCAATTGTATTGATTGTTTTATAACAATTGTTTAGTATCTGTTGCAATTTATTATTTCTGTATTTCTTTACAATATAGAATTAGTTTGCCAACTTCATACAAGATTAATTGTATTTTAATAGTGTTTATTTAGACATTTGCAATAGAACTATATTTCTGATTAAAACACATTTACTATCATATTAGGATACTTAAAATAATAATTAGGCCATTAGGTGATAGCTATGACTCAGCAGCAGTACCAACCGACCAACACTAAATTCCCAGCACTTTAGAACAGGAACCAGTCAAGCGACGACATTTGACTCTTCTCTGCACTAAAGTCAGATACTAACTAGTTGCCATACTCCCTCATACTACTTTACTTTAAGAGGTCGGCGTTTGACTTATTTTTGCATTAAATGCTGCATTTCACCTTACATTTTAAGAGAGGTCGAAATCTACAAAGATGAGAAAAGGTTACTAAAAGAGCTTTTATCAAGACGAGAAGTTTCTTCTTGGTTATAATTGTAACACAATACTCATACAACAATTTATTGTTATGTGTGTCAAAAATTTGTATTGTACTAGTATTCAATCAGAAGAGTTTAAAACATTTGAAGGAATTGATCTAACATACATTACAGTCTTCAAGAAAGTATTTTAAAACATCAACTGAAGATAATAATAACTTAAAAGAGGCTCATATGTTCATGGTATTGATGAAGGATTAAGGATTTGAAAATAATAGTTTTTCAGCAGAATAATAGGAACATAATTATTGTACTAACCTTATTGATGACTAGTATTTTAAAATTATCCTATTAGGAATTATAACAAAATATACTAAAATTCTTTTAAATCACACTTGAAAAATATTTAAGTTAGTTAATAAAACAAACTTAAAACTGCAACAAATATTAATAATGGCTGCAATAAATTTCATCAAGTAAATTATTGAGCTAAACTTTTGTTCAAAACTTCACAAACCCTAAGAAGTTTATCACCTTGCTGAGATGTCAGATCTCTTTTCATAGAAGTGAACCAAGTTATGTTATCCAGCCTCCATAGATAAAATCATTACTAAATTAAAATAAAACATGAAATTATAAATTATATTATTCCACAGTATTATTAATAGCCTCTGTTTGAAGTCATGTGTATTGTTTTCCAAATTTAAATGATGGAATTTCCGCATAATTAATACCAGCAAAATTATTAATATTGATGATCCTTCATTAGGTGATCATTTTTATATTTAAGAATTTGCAAAAGCTCAAGATGTGGATTAGTATTAATTACAGTATAAAGAAACAAAAATTATTACAACTGAAGTTCAAGTAAAAGAATACAGCCAAGTTTCTCAACATTTACTAGTAAAATTTAGTAATATACATAAACCATGACAAACTACACTCCTGGACAAAAGTTTCGCAACAACCATGTTTGTCTTAAATTGATTAGTTTAAAAGTGAATAAAAACACTAAAACCCTTTTTAATTTATTTGTTCCTTATCTTAGATTAAGAAAGCAACAAAAATATTAAGTCTTTTAGATTTTACCATATTTTATTTTGGTAAAAAAAGAAAAGCTAAAAAAGCCGATAAACTTATAGTTTTTAATTCAAAGAAAATTTGATACATTTAATTTATTTGGTTATTACCAATTTCCTAGTATCTGGTATTTCCTCCTCTTGCTCGGATTACTTCTTCCAGCCTTCTCCTCATACTACTGATGAGGTGTTGAATCTCTTCTTGCGGTGTTGCCTCCCACTCCTCTATCACTGCGGCTATAAGGGCTGCGAGAGTGGTTGCAGGGTTGTTTCTTCTCCTGATGCGCTTTTTTACACTATCCCACACGTGTTCAATAGGGTTGAGGTCTGGACTCTTGGTGGCGAATCGATTGAACTTATGCCGACCTCCATAAGGTAACTACGTACAGCGTCTGCGGTATGTGGTTGAGCATTATCATGCATCAGTTTGAAATTTGGTCCCACAAACGGAGCAAACGGAACCACATGATCTTGCAGTATATCTTCCACCTACCTTTGTGATGTCAGAGCCGGTCTACGAAGGACCACGAGTTCTGTACGAGCGTCGTACTGTAAACCACCCCAGAACATCACCGAGCCTCCACCAAAAGGCATCCTGGGTGAGAAGCAGGCTTGTGCAAATCTTTCGTGACGCCTTCTCCATACACGTTCGCGCCACATCTGGTGAAGCTAGACTTATTCCAGTCTCATCTAAGAAGAGAACGTTCTTCCAATCATACACAGTCCCATGGATATGATTCCGGGCAAATCTAAGCCTCAAAGCACGGTGACGTGCAGTGAGAAGTGGACCTGTAGCAGGCCGTCTACTGCTCAAATCCACTTCTGCAAGACGTCTACGGATGGTACGGCTCTATTCACATTGCGCACCTGCCTGATCAAACCTTGTAGCTGTGAACTGGTAACTGTCCTCCTGCAAAGTACGCTTAATGTTAGCAAACGATCATCATTTCTGTCAGTTACTCTTGGCCTGCCTTGAACTGGTCTTCTGTCATCTCGTCCAGTCTCTTGAAACCGCCTAACAGCTCTTCCAATTGTGGAACGGTGTACTCCGAAAATCCTAGCCACTTCACTTTGCGAACGCCCTTGTTAAACCAAAATTCTAGCTCTGACCGCCTCAGCAGTAGTTAAACGACGGTGTACATCCATAGTAATTAAAAAAAAAAAATTAATTCAATTATTCTTACTAAATAAAAATGCACAGCATCACTCAAATCACTTCAGAATACTGAGAAATTACATTTGGTCAAAACTCGAAAGAGGGACAGGATTTGAACTTTTAACTGAAGATAAGATAAGAAAGGAGAAAGAGATCAGATAATAAACATTTTGCTATAGTATTAAGTGTATTTTTTGTCTATTTAAAGCATTATTGTTAGTAAACAAGTCATTATCAGTCCTGAGTTTCATTGACAGAAAGTTTTGTTTGTGTTGCGAAACTTTTGTCCAGTAGGGTATTATGATATTAAGTATCATGAATGTGCTTAGCCAAGGAAAATGTTGCATCGTCAGATGTTTTGGGCAGAATTTTTACAGATACTCTTTAAAACAAACACAATTAAAAAGTTATTTTATATTCAGGGTGTTTTGAAAAAGAACTCCCTAGTTTTAATTTGCCCTAGAATATGTACAAAGTGACATACATGATTCTAGTTTGTAATATTTGATTCATCAAATGTCCAAGTTTTGCTCATGTAAATGCGGGAATTCAGTTCCTTGAACTGCAGTTGGCAGGCCTGAATGAACTTGAAAATAACGACGCCAGCGTTCACTTCAGGCATTCAGTGCAGTGCAATGGCTACTCTGCAACAGAATCGCAGTGTGTTATTTGGTTTGTGCAAACTGAATTTGTTATATAACAGTGCAAAGTAATTTTAGACGTTAGTATGGTGGTGAACCCCCTGCAGCAAAAACTATCCATAATTGGCTAAACTCTTTCAAGGAAACCAGCAGTGTTTTGAAAGTGAAATGGCCAGGTTGGCAGAGAACTTCTGAAGCTACTGTTGAACAGATCCATGTTTCGTGTGTTCAGGGCCCAAAGAAGTCATTAGCCAGACGTAGTCTACAATTAGGAGTGCCTAAAGTAATTTGTATGATGTGATATGTAAAAGACTTCATTTACGTGCCTACAAATTACAACTGTTACATGAAATTAAACCTACTGAAAAAAACAAAAGGTTTGAGTTTGCTATTGATGAAAATAATTTTTTTTTTTAATGTTCTGTTTTCTGATGAAGTTACATTTTATATGAGTGGAACAGTTAATCGTCATAACTGCAGAATTTGGGGGCAGAGTCACCACACGAAGTTAATCAACGTGACTCCCCAAAAGTTAATGTTTGGTGCGGTTTGATGGAAGATCGAGTGATTGGTCCTTTCATTTTTGTAGAACGAACAATAAATGGGGACGTACACTGTTACATGTTAACAGATTATGTCTTTCCTCAAGTGGAAGATATTGAGGTGGAAAAAGGGTTTGTGTTTTTTCCAACAAAATCGTGCACCACCTCATTACAGTAACTGTGTGCGCGGCCTTGGACACTCGCTTTCCGGGAGGGTGGATAGGCAGGACTGGCCCAATCCCTTGGCCACCACGTAGCCCAGACATAACCCCACTTTATTTTTTATTTTTATTTTAAAAATGTTGTTTATGCTGAAAAGATCCATGACATCAACCATTTACGAGAAAGAATCATCGCGGAGGTTGAGACAGTTGCACTGCTATGTTGGTGAATACCTGGCAAAAAGTTGAATACCATTTCGACGTGTGTAGGGCAACAAATGGATCCCACGTTGAAGTTTACTAACATTAAACAATAACCTAAGGTATTCTCTTAGGTAATAATAACCGAAGGTATTCTCTTTCATTGTATGCACTACTTCTTATGTAGTTTTTCATTAATTTCACAATTAAATTTATACATAAAACTAGGGAATTCTTTTCAAACAACCTGTATTTATTTTTTCTACCACGACAGAAACTCTGAAACTTCAATAATTAAAGAAAAAGGTGTTAAAAGTTCAACAATAATGTTAACTTTAATAATTAATTGTATTTTTATATCATAATGCTTATAGATTTTTATTTAAAAAAAACAAATTTACAAAACAAATAGTTCCCTATGTTAATTCAAAGAGTTACATTGCATCCAGTCAGCTGATAACCATATGTTTAGATATTTGGCATAATTATGTTATATAGCAACAATCAAAAACAAAAACGTATAATAGAAGGTTTTTTCAGATTATTGAAACAGAATTCAATAAACAGAAAAGGAAAGTAAGTTGTATTATTTACTTACTACATATAATTGTCAGTTTTTTTCAAAATTTATTTAATGGTGCCAAAACCTGGGAAAATATAAGCAAAGATTTGATATCAACTTAGAACCTACATATCTTATTATGTTTATTTTCAATATTAATTAGCTACACATACAATTAGAAAACAGAAACTAAAAATCAGTGAATATACTTATTAAATATTTTTATTTTAGGTAGCATTTTGACAGTTAATTGTATTTAAGCATTTTGACAGTTAATTGTATTTAAGACGACATAATTTATAGGTTGGTCCTAGAACCTATTTTACATTTTAAACAGGCCTACTATTCAATCCTTATTAAAACACGCCTTATGATAGTAGTGAACAATCTGACCAATGAGGATTGAGATTACTAATCTAAATAAACGGTACAAACTGGCACATACTTTCTCACAAACATTTAAATTATTAAACAGATTCTCTGTGACTTCATTATTGTAGGAGGGTAGGACAGGTGATTTTAAACTTGGAGATTACCTAACTAATAAATATTATTATTATTAGCTAGAGATAAAACTATTCAATCGATTTCGAACAAATTTGCACCAAACACGTCAATTAGGCCTTTATAGATGCATGAAATTTTTTTTGGAAATTCTTGAAAAACAACCTCCATTATGGCCAAAAAACCTACAAAAATCAGGTGTTATTATTATTATTAGCAAAACGAGAATTTTTAGAAAGATGCGGTTTTTTGCATATTGTAGGGTACATTAATTAAAAGCTACAAATAAGCCAAATTTTATCAAAATTGTGGGAGCCGTTTTTTTATAAAAAATAATAACTGAATTTTTGGGGGTTTTTTTGCCAAAATGGGGGTTGTTTTTCAAGAATTTTCTCAGGGGGTCCCAAAACGGATATTTCCACAAAAATCTCAACATCGATTTTTTTTGCGATCACTATACTTTCTCTATACTATAGTATATATAGTGAGCAAGTAAAAAGAGGACAAATACTGACTGGATTTAAAATGTTTATTTATTTACTTTGTGACTGTGAAAATTTAAATCAGATAAAACTTAGGCTATTAAAATTAAACTAATGTTGGGCTCAGTTTGAACATTTACATTTTAGCCATAGCATTAATGGGTACTAGTGACGAACGAGTACAAGAAAGAGATATAGTTTAAAATATTTTTTTTTTATTGGCCCAGGCAAAGGATTACAAAGAAGCAAACACTTTCTAATATTAATAATCATCCTGGTATACAGACTAAAGGGAATAATTACTCCAATTTACTAGCAGCTTCTTTGAAGATCAGGCTCTCATAAATAAATATATTTTGGTAACTATGAAGAATGGATAATGAGACTCATACTGACATCGAAAATTATAAAATATGATAATTGTAAGTAATTGTATCAAATTTTAACATCGTATAATCACTTACACAAATTTGCACATTTCATATTTAATATAATAACAGTGCCAAAATTTAATACACTTCATTCAGTTATAAAACTGTAATTTGAATAATATATATAGTACAGAAATAATTTGCGTTCTAAGGCAAAGTTAGCTAAATATTTCATTTTAAAGGTGAATGTCTTAAACATTTTTAAATCTGCACTATTACTTCCAGTTCATCTGACCTTACTATAAACCTATCCTTATTTTATAACAATAAATATATATATGTATAGGTAACTTTAGTATAATCTAAATTGAAATACCCAAACTACTCTAAAACCATTAATTCACCGACCATTTTATGTAAAAGTAAATAATTTAGTTGAAAAAGAACTTAAAATTTATTGAAAGTTTACTTAGTTAACATTTTCTTGAAAAGTAAAAAATAAGGAAAGTAAGTGAATGAATATGTTAATTTAATTTTCGTGTTTGACAAAATATATATATATACAGGGTGTTTTTTTTTAGTAAGTGGACACCCTCTATAATTTTCTTTGTCTTGATTATATGAACCTGCAATGTGTAGCATTTATATTTTGAATGTGGGGGACACCTATTTGACTGCTGTTATCTAGTGCCCCCCTTTCCAAAAGGGGCGAAAGGGAGGTAAGTTAAGATTTTCAAATGGTAAAGGGGGTCAAGTGACACCTCATTTGAAAAATCTATTGAAAAAAAGATTCCCCCCCAATAGCCAACCATCACGTTTTAGCAAATTTCTTGTGCAGTTCAATTGAAGTTAACGTAAAAAGGATTTAAAAAAAAATGACTTAGAACACTGTCTGTTGTACAACCTCATTTGTTTCTAATTTGGTACTTTTTTGCCGCCATTTCTAACCGAGGTGAGATTTTTTAACTTTATTTTCGCCAATAATCTTTTCAATAGATTTTTCAAACGAGGTGTCACTCGACCCCCTTTATCATTTGAAAATCTTAACTTACTCCCCCTTTTGCTCCTTTTGGAAAGGGGGGGCACTAGATAACAGCAGTCAAATAGGTGTCCCCCACATTCAAAATATAAATGCTGCACATTGCAGGTATATATAATCAATACAAAAAAAAATATAGAGGGTGTCTACTTACTAAAAAAACACCCTGCATTATAGACTTTTTGGAGTACATAAGTCAACTACTGTGAAGCAAATACAAATACTCTACAATAAAAACTGTAAATATTTGTGGTAATTTATAAAATAATTCAATAATAATGAATTACTTTGAATAATGCTTACCAATAATTTTATTGTCCTTGGTGATTCAAATACATGTTATACCAGAAGCCTTCACAAAGCCTTTATCTATCTCACAAAATACTCCCTACAGTTTTCGATGGAGAGGAGAAACAGATACTTTAATATGGCAGGTGTATCTGAGCTGTGACAATATTTATGTATTAAGTGACTAGAATGAATTATATTTAAAGTTATTAGTGTAACAAAACATACATTAATTTTGTATTATAATTAACTTAAGAAAGATTGTGGAAACAATTTCATAGAAGGAAGTTAGCATAAAACAAATATGAATGGAAGACAAAGTCGTAGGAAATATCAAATTTTTCACATCTACTTCAATCAATATTATCAACTGATTGTCTTAAGTAGTGTGATTGTTAAAACCAAACCATACATTATTTCACAATATATATTGTATTGGCTGATCCATTGTTCGCAATTGAATGTTAAGTGTAAAAAGGTGAATTCTTTTATAGGTTAAAACTTATTTTACAAAATAATTGTGTGCCTTAAAAATAATACTTGAATTTATGATTTATTACATCAATTTATGATTAAATTTTATATTAATTTAATAAATAACGCATTTCAAATTAAAATAACTATTTTTAACTCAAAAATTCTTTTACTAAGAGAGAATATTATTTAACATAAAAGGTAGATTGCGATAATTTTGTACATACTTATTTTACTTACTCAAGCCAGTGATTCTCAAAGTGCTTGCCTTTGCAAACCCATACTTACTGAAACACTTATCAGCAGGTCCACTCCATAATTATATACATACTCATTATATAAGTTTTTATTACAGACCCTGAAGGTATAAAACTAAGTAAACAAACCAGTAATTTCATTTTTAATTAATTCTTATTTATTTCTGATACAAGATCAGGAACTATTATTTATACTTGAATCTATAATGCAGGAAATTGTCACCATCACTGTTTTGTTATCAAATAAATTCATTAAAATTACACAATTTTCACATTGATAATTGTAATCCACATTTTGTAAGAACATTTCAGAAAATAAATAATAACTTATATACTATGGATGTATGTTTGATATATTTTTTTAATAATGTTTAGAACTAGAACCATACTAATTATCACAAAGGAAATATTTTTATCATTGATAATTTTATATTTGGTCAAAATATAATAATCAGATGAAAGTTTTAAAAATGGTTTTACAACTAGATTTTTGTTTATTTGATTGGTTTTGTGTTAATAATAACACCATACAATGATTTCTAAAAGTACAAAATAAAATGGCATCAATGATGTAGCTCTTGTAAAATTTTCAATATACAGATGTATAAAATCTGACATACGGTATGATCGATGTTGGCAGCTGACAGAAGTTTGAGACCAAATTCTTTTATATGTATTGTTTTTATTGTATATTTTAAGGTGTAACAAATAATTATGGGAACTAAACAAAATTAAGGTAATAACTATAGTTATCAGGGAACATCTTTATACCTTTTAGAATAACTTAATTTGAAGACTGTTTCGAACAAAAATAATTTGTTACTTGTGTTAAATATTATATTATGTTATTAAATTTATTAGTTAATTAAAACAACAATAACATACTGGTATTTCATTAAATAAATTAATTACTTGATTAAGAAATATTCCAAAAATATATATATTCAAATCATTATATACCCACAAACCTATTGTATAAAAAATAATGGCAGGTAAAATTACAAAAATATGTGACTGTATAAGACGCTTTTATACAGATTTTGACATTAAATGTGAGATATCTTCTCAGGAATGTTGGTAATTTTGTAAAAATAAATTAACTCTAACCAGAACAATCCGCAAATCAACACTTTGAGAATCACCAACCTAAACAATTAAGTGGTTGCTATAACTTACAACAATTAACTGAAGAAAACTAATTGCAAGGACCTTTCAGCAACTTCTGGG
>JAGFPH010002956.1:0-22534 GCA_018207615.1 Philaenus spumarius | reverse complement strand
CAAAGATATAATACTAGGCATCAGTATATATCTAAAGTTTGATGTAAGGGACACACATTTTGAAAATTATCACTATTTTCAGACTTTGGATGAATTTATTTATGTTAAATTTTAAAATAAATCTATTTGCTATAAAGCTGACAAAAAAGAATTTATAAAATCACAATTTAATAACACTACAAAGTAGGTGAGGAGATTTAAAATAATAAAATCTTGTTCATTTAGGAGAGTAATTTTTCAGGAAAGGGATTGCTTTAAGTGAAATCATTATTTTGACAGAACTAATTATAAATATATATTTATTTGTTTGTTTGTTCATTATTACATTTTAATTATTAAATAAAGTTTAATAATTTGTGTAAAAAACTTGGACAAAGTTTTTTAATACATATTTATTTGAATAAGAAGTAGTAATTAGTAGTTTCTTCCTGTTTATCTTCTTTAATAATTAGGTTTGTAATATTTACTTTATTGTTTTTGTATTTTAATGTTATACTCATAGAATTTACAACAAAGTAATGTCCTCTATTTAAATACGGATTTAGGGCCTAGTACTTTAGGAATATCAATCCTAGAACAACTTTCTAACTAACTATATCAAAGGCACATGTTTTATATTTTTTACTAGTGAAGTATGTTGTCGCTCCGGTAATTGATGACGTTAATTTTACCGCGGCTAGAATTTATTCGGTGACAACAAGTATTACAAAAATAAAATAAAAAAGTTTGGTTTCTGTCTCGGCCCTGATAAGGACCGTATGTGGGACAGAATGTGCCTGAAGGGCGTTTTACTTTACTTTTGAAGCTTGGACCTAACAAGGACCATTTAGTGCCAGATAGGCCAACGTTCGTATGAATTATTATTTACTCTTAGGCCCTGATAAGGGCCGCTGAGCGATTAAAAGTTTGGCCAGAAGGGCGGAGTTTCTCAGGTGAAGCCTGCTAGGTATTCGAAGCGCTGCGTCGTTTCGTTGCGTTGCGTAGAATCCTTGCGAAGCACAGTAGCCCTAAGTAGGGTGCGCACTACCCGGTCACCAAGACGACTGCAATGTCTTGGATCGAGTGGCTACTGGACGAAGTCGGCCCTGAGAAGGACCGTGTATGCTTGGAGAGCGTAAATTTGTCGGGTGACACGTAGCCGGAGCTACGGCGGAGGTTCTAGCCGGACTAGCCTCTTTTCCGCGAACGGGTCTTCTTAGTGTCTGCTGTCCGGTTGCGCTGATGTTGTAGCGATGGTGTGAATTAAAGAACCAGTAATTGAATTAGAACATAACCGTTTATTGAATTTGTTATTGGCCCTGTAGCAAGTCGGCAGTACTTCCTCTCCCGCTCGCTTGAAAACTTTGGCGTAACTCTCTCTATATGCCTCGGCTGAGGACTTGGCACTCGGTGCGGGAGACTTCCCGGCTTCTTTTCTCACTGGCAGTCTAGGCTGGCTCAATGGTAGTTCGCTTATTGCATGGACGGCTGAAGCTGGCTTGGCTGGTGTTCGATTGATGCTGAAGTTGAGGTGTTGTCTTGGTCTCGGAGAGATCGAAGAAGATGAGATGAGATCTTGTTGTTGGCCTGGTGGTGAACGAAGATTCGATGATTTTGGACTCGAATCGGGCCGTATATATATTGTTCTCCAGCGAAAAGTAACATCTAAGTGCGAAATGTAACACTTAGGGGAAACGTAGTCGACGAATTACAGAACGGCAAAGTTGCCGAGTTCCGAACCAGTGTAGAGTTTGGAAGCCTTGGCGAGTTCTTAAGTTTGCGGTTGCAAGTTCTTAAGTTCGCGTGGGGACTTAGAATATTTTCGACAGAAACTACGCGGGAGATTGTAACCTTCTCGGACGCAGTGCGATGAACGCCGAGAAAGTTTGAAGTCGTTGTTTCGGCCGTTTGTGCGATGATATATTTAGTTTTTGTTCGGCAAACGTTTCTACGTTTGCCACTAAATATATTACGTGACCGGGGAACTGAATTTACTGGGGATTATTGAGATATAACGATCGATGTTTCGCGGGAGATCACCGAACAACTTTCCCGTAAGACAAGGTCTTGTCGGCGGGGAGAAGTTTTACGGTAGAAGTAAAGAAGCCGTTCGCAGTGAGGTCGTAGTGTCCTTGGCGGGAGAGCGTGTTCGCTTCCCAGACAGCTGCAGTGGTCGGAACGGTCCTTTGAGAAGTTTGTAGGGGAAACAAAGCTAGTTGACTTTCTCGGAAGACGAGGTCTCGACTCCCGAGGAAAGTAGACGTAGATTCTGAAGCTTGCCGGGAGATATACGACGTGTCCTTGGCGGCCGAACGTGCCTACGTTCGCCAGACAGATGTTGTATCGTCCCGGGGACTTGTGGAGTGAAGCTCCGGGGAAATTTAGGCGAGTTTTCCCGTAAAAGGCATTTACGGGAAAATCGCAAGACGCTTACTGATGTGGACCCTTATGAGGGCCCAAAAGTTTGTTGTTGATTATGGTTCGTTGTCGCATTGAAGTTGTTGGCCCTTTTGAGGGCCAAGAAATTTGTTGTGGAATTCCGTTTAGTGCTTCGACGTGTTGTCGGCCCTTTCGAGGGCCGAGAAGTTATTTCGGAAATTCCACCGGGTGTTTCGCTTTGATTTTGGCCCTTTGCGGACCAAACATGATGGTAATTGTTACTTTCGCCGGAGTATATATACGTTGCCGGGGAAATCTCACGAAGCTGAATATTATTGATAAATATTGTAGCGACGCTACAACAAGTAGGCCGATCCTCCGTGCAATAATTAATATACGATCATAGAAAACCAAAATATAGTCAGTGGGTTATGGAGTGCTAAACATAGACTTGTTTAATATGCGTAGACAATTCAAAAATCCTTTGGTAAGAAAAGTCAGAAAAATTTAACATAAATTTTATAAATAAAAAGTTTAAATTTGATTGAATATTTTCACGACAGTTGTTTGCTCCAACCATAATTATTCATCAAAAGGTTCCATCCTTATAGCCCAGTCAATGAAGGGAAAAAATAGGCCTTTGTTGGAAGTTATTAGTGAAAAGCTGAAATTTTGTCAGATGTTACAATGATATAAGAAGAGTATTTACACAAAAGTCCCCACCCCTCCCCCTCTTGCTCCCCCCCCCCTACAACCATTAAAATTTTTTTTGAAAGATTTCTTTATTTTGTCAATAAGAGATAAACAGCGATAGAGTCATATTTATTTCGTTATTGTAATCCTTATAATATTATCTAACAAAAATGTCCATAGCGTTTAAGCTATAAAATAATTATTTACCGCGTATTTTTAAATTTAATGTTAAAATTTTAACTTTTTTATTACAATAATTATAATATGTTTAGCTATGTTTTATCAATATGAGACAAGTTAGAACAAAATTGCTCAAATAAAACTTTTAGGGTACTTTTCAATCTTTAAAATGATATAAGTTTTATGAATGTTAAGTGCAGACAGTTGACATAATCGGCCTAACAAACGGAGACAGCGTGAGGCGCACGAGTCCTCGCGGGCCGGATCAGCGTGTTGGCATATCAGCGGTCAATCTGCAGAAACGGCCTATTGTTTGGACTTTTATTTGTATAGTTGGTCTAATTATGGGTATTACAATTGTAAAATTGACGTAAACATTTATTTTTTTTTATTTTTTTTTTATTCATTTTCCGGTATTTGTTATTGCATTGATAAATAAATGCACAATATGATTTCTTTTAGCCAAAACAACAAAGGGGAAAAATAGGTCTTTGTTGGATGTAATTAGTGAAAAACTGAAATTTTGTTTATAAAATTGTTAATGTTCTTTATATTAGGAGAGCTAGTTTAGGTTCGAGGGATTATTCCTAACCCTAAGTTATTAGGGCCGTTCCATTATCCACCCCCTAGGGACCCGCCGTGTCCCATACTGGCTAAAACCGGCATCGGCAGGTGTCAAGCTGAAGAACATGTTTTTTTTTACTGTCAAAACACCATCACGGACCACCCACCATTCAAATTGCTATTTTAAAATATCTTAAAATTGTCTGGGATATATACAATACTGGCACATAAAAGTAGAGTGTTTCAGTTTTTATTACAGGAAAGTTCATTACAGTTCTACTTAAGTTATCATGGCTGAACAATTAAGTTCTACTTTCCGATACCCACAATATTTAAGACAAGATGAATTACAGCTGCAAGACACGAGGTGCAGAAGGTCATCAAGCGCAAAAGCCTTATAACTTAGTGTTGGTGTTAAAGTTGTCCTGTAACCTCCAGTTTATTTCATCTTTTCCATCTTCCAACCCCAATCTGAAGCTTCCAATCTGTTACCAAGCCATGTCTGCACTTGCAAATAAACCTTGAACAAATGCTGATGAGCAGCTTCAGAAGTTGGGGCAAGCTTTGCCTCGAAGTTTTATCTTAGATTAGATTTTTTTGCAAGTTTTGTGAACATGAAGTAACGAGCTTCGTTGAGGTTCGTGTGCTTTTTCTGTTAAGATAAAATCCTCCCCGTTTGTTTTCAGTACTTCTTTGGAAGCATCTTGACGTAAAGAAAAACGGACACTTGTGTTTGAGCTTCTTCTGACTTTTTTTTTTAAATATCCACAGATTTTATTTTTTCCAGACCAAAGAAAGTAGATGTTGTGTCCTAGCCTGTTATTGCACAAGCAAACAGCATAAGCTTCCTTTTGTCGTTCAACTTATGGAAGATTTTGTAAATACTATAATACACTTTTCCATGTAATCGTCCAGTTACCGGTTTACAAAATTAAATTACTTGGTTCTCAGACCCAAGCGCTTCCAACAGTATTAATAAATCGGTGTATTAATAAATTAACAGTAAACAAAACATGTTCTGCTGCTTGACCACTGCCGGTGCCGGTTTTAGCCAGTACGGGACACGGCGAGTCTGTAGGTGGTGGATAATGGAACGGCCCTAATAACTTAGGGTTAGGAATAATCCCTCGAACCTAAACTGGCTCTCCTAATAAAAAGAACATTAACAATTTTATAAACAAAATTTCAGCTTTTCACTAATTACATCCAACAAAGACCTATTTTCCCCTTTGTTGACTTGGCTAAAAAAAATCATACTGTGCGTTTATCAATGCAATAACAAATTACGGAAAATTAATTAAAAAAATAAAATAAAATTAATGTTTACGTCAATTTTACAATTGTAATATCCATAATTAGAGCAGCTATACAAATAAAAGTCAAAACAATAGGCCGTTTCTGCAGATTGACCGCTGATATGAAACGCGCTGATCCGGCCCGTGAGGACTCGTGTACCCAGCGCTGTCCCCCTTTGTCAGGCCGATTATGTCAACCGACTGCACTTAACATGTATAAACTTATATCATTTTAAAGGTTAAAAAATACCCTACAAGTTTTATTTGAGAATTTTTTTTATAACTTGTCTCATATTAATAAAAAATAACTAAACATGTAATTATTGAATTAGAAAAGTTAATATTTTAACTTTAAATTTAAAAATACACGGAAAATTATTATTTTATAGCTTAAACGATATGAACATTTTTGATAGATAATATTATAAGGATTACAATAACGAAATTAATATGACTCTATCGCTATTTATCTCTTAGATATTGACAAAATACAGAAGTCTTTCAAAAGTGAATTTTAATGGGGGGTAGGGGGGAAGCAAGAGGGGGAGGGGTGGGGACTTTTCAGAAAATATTCCTTATATAGTCAACTAACATCCATGAAAAAATCAGCTTTTCACTAATTAGTTCCTACACAAACCTTTTATTGACTGGGCTATTAGTGCTCTCACAAAAGATTTTGAAAGCAGTTTGTTTTTTAGCATAGTTACATGATTAGTTACATTTTGGATGAGTTGTTGTTTGGATACATTAACTGCATGATCTGCAGACTTCTAGTTATGTTGACCTCGTCATTATTCAAAATATGGTCAGCGAATTTTAAAAATATTCTGCTTGTTACACAAAGATTATACATGGAAAACACTGGTTTCGTCAAAAATGTTAAATCAAGTTTTAAGACGAATTTTTAAATAAACATAAATAGCAAGGCAACTAAAGTACAGAATATCTATAAGTATTGATTTTTTAAGGATGTGCTAATTAATCAGCAAATTATCTAACAGAGTAAATTGTTTCCAAAGTAGTTAAAGGGAGGGGGCTATTACAAGCAAATTCAGAAGCTTATATCTCAAGCTATCAAAATAAAAATGCCATGTAAAGATATAATAAACTAATGGTTCTACAAGAATAGATTTCATGGTTCTTATAAATTTCATGCCTCATGTTTCAAAGCCAAATTATAAAAATATGTCTAAAGTTTTAAAATATTTGAAAATTTTTCACTTCAATATTTAAACAAAAAATCCAAAAAATTAAATTATTTTGAGATACTACTATAAAATTTATTTAAAGACAATGTTTACAAGGTTCGATAGTTTAGTTTATTCAATTAGCTCTCAATATATTATCTTACAGGTTTAGAAGTATTTGCCCATAAAATGTTATCAGTTTATATATTTCATGTTATATATAATATACTAGTGGACCTGAAATGCTTCGCTATTGCTTGATTTAATTTTAGTGGTAGTTATCCAATTCCGTTCCTTTGACTTAAATAATCAAATTACAAATAGTTTTGTAATCTCTTAAAAATAATATTACATAATTTTAGGTTTATAGCTTGTATGAAGTTAGTTTATTTGCATTTATTTTATAGGGGTAGCAACCCCATTTCAACCCCTTAGATCGGGATAAAAACTATCTTATATTTTAAGCTGGAATAAATCACACATTTTGGAAAAAAATTTATTAAGATCGGTTGAGTAGTTTCGGAGTTCATCGCTTACAAACACCATGACAATAGATTTGTAATCCTATATTTTGTTTGTGGTAGGCTAAACTGGATTGTTTTAAACGATAATTACATTTTCTTGGAAGCTGTCGTACAATCCTTGTGTTTTTCGTCATTCTTATACCATGACGGCCGTTTCAACTATTTATTCAGTCATTGTCAAATGTTGCGGTTCGCACACTCGGAACGTTGTTATAAACATTAATTTAAACCACTACACAAAATTACATATATACGAAAGGCACTACAATGTACATTGAACACATATAAATTAACATTTAACGTCGACGGTGTGGAAGTCATCAGCGCGTGCTGCTATTAGTAGACTAGTAGCTATTAGACATGCTTTTACATAGTAGGCCTATAGTAAACAATAAATAATTGAGTTTCAGTACAGTAAAAAAAACTTTTTTTTATAAAGCGTTTACAAAAACATTATTTGTGTTTCAAGACCTTCTTTAACCATGGAGAGCGCGCGTTAAAAAAAAAATTATGTGAGAAGGTGCGCACTGTCTTATAGACCACGTCATAAAAAAAAACAATGAAAACATTTATTATTTACATATTTTTTAAATAAATATACAAAATTAACATTAGCAAGTCATTCTTTAATGTTTTCATACAAAAAATACTAAAAATGTATATTGCCAACTGAAAATCCAACGAAACGTTGCATTTTGCCTTCTTTATTAACCAGGGAGGGGGCACGCCCGATCATTTTGTCTGGGTTTCAATAAAAATATTTAGAAGTCTTCAGGGTGGTGAAACTAATCTTCCTCCTTCACATAAATATATCATATATCCTAACAAATACCTTTCAATGGCTTTATTAGCTACATATTAATATGCAAAACACTAAATATATATATACAGGAATATAACGACAAGCTTAGATGAAATGAGTAATGTGAGGAGGCGTGCCAGAACATTCAGACCAGATCCGAAAAAATTGAGAACCACAAGCAAACTTTGGAGGAGAGGAATATAGGAATATGTAGTGGATAAATTCATTGAAAAGTGTGAAAGAGGAGGAAGGATAATAAGACTTATATGCATTTTTTTATTGAGATCCGGTCGAAAAGACCGGGCGCGCCCCCTCCAGGGTTAAACTATATCTTAACTAACTTTGTCCAATAAATCATATAAGCAAGCTAATATAGGCCTACATATTATGAAGTTATAAATGTGTATACTGTAATGTTTAACAACCTGGAAACACGTGCTTTGCTGTGGATTTTAAAGTAGTACTTTTCAATGTCTTTAACTCAAATTAGAAGTACATGTATTTACCTAGCAATAATATAATATACTTACTTGTAACTTGTCATTATATTTAATATAAGAAAGAAAGACATCATAAAGCATGGTAATAAAGTTAATATAGACAACTCTATATCTTGGAGACAGGTAGGCAAAATTTATATATTGTGTTGGAGGCCAAACTATCCAATCAACCTATGAAAAATAAATTACACATGAGTTTTGTATATTTAAGTGAAACATGACATATTTTCAATATGATTTTTTTTAAGCACCATATCTACATATCAGAGGAAAAAGTCATAACATTTTAGCGAATTTCCATAGGAAAGATGAGCTATTGCAGTGACTCTTATGGAAAGACCTAAGGTCAGTGGTGGTCAATGAGCACCGATCATGGTCCCCAGAACACATATTATTTATGTGTTTGCACTCTACGCATTATATGTCCGATTTGGTCCAAATGTTAGTTTTCTATGTCGCTCGGACAAATTCGTTAGCCATAAAATTCAACAACCGGTAGTGTTCTCCAAAAATTTGGAATGGTTGATTGCAAACCTTTGTTTAAGCCAATGGATTCCAACTTCGGGCCAAGACCCAAACTTTTGTTATCCGGTATCATTTCTCAGTTGCTACCAGCGTAATGGAAGTGAAGATGTATGAACGTCAATGAAAAGAATTCTGAATTATGTCAAGGGCACAACTGATATAAGGTTCATCTTTAAGAAGAATTATGAATTATAACTTTTCCGTTCTGGTGATGCAAATTGACCAGTGATTTGGGAGAAAGTAATACTACTTCTGGTAGTTAGTTTATTCAAGCTAGGATGTTCAACATTATCAAGATTATTAAAAAAGCATTCTTTTGTTGTTTTATCGTCATCTGAAGCATAGTATGTTGCTATAAGTATTGCTATTACAGAAGCTTGTTGGATACAGAAGTGTATTATAATTATAGACTTACAGTTATCTAAAGAATTTAACAAACCTGTACATGTTTTTGAAGATAATCAGTTGGCTAGTTTAGATAATCCAATGTTTTTATTAGATTTTTGAAAGAGGGTGTTCAGGACAAATAAATCAAGAGACACAATTAATTAATAGGCTGTTACGTTTGTACACCTTGTTATATGATTGTTAGGAGTTTGGAATGAAAACTAGTTGTTAGTTTGTAAAGCTTGGCCGCTGTAGGTCATGGAAACGAGTAGACATCTTGACTCTCACTTGATCGGAACGGAACAGGTTGCAAAGGCTTATGGGTATAGATAGGAACAGCCAATAGCGTTTTAATGCCATCTAAATCTTCCAATATCTTACAATTCCTCCCTTCTTATTTTTTTGTTTACATTTAGGATATAAACTAAAACTAATGTTTTAACAATACAAAATTATAATTTTGTTAATTTACATGACCTTCACATGACCTTACATTTTAAAATTTACCTTAAATTTACATGACCTTTTATTTAGACCTAACTTGTTTAAATTAAACCTAATTACCAATAATATTACCATAGCACAATGAAAACATAATAATTAAATCAAATCAAATTAACAATTTTTCCTGTAACATTAAAAATAAAATAACTTGACATTTAACTACTTTGTCACATAACACTTGAAAACATTTTTTTAATTCATTCTAAAACATAATGATAAAATTAAGAAAATAACAAAATTATTATTTGGTTTTCTTATACGTAAAGGATATCTTCTCTCTAAATGAGGTGAGATAGATGTTTTAGGTAAGCTTGGTCTTTTAACTAGAGTGGAAGGTGATGGATTTAACATAACATCCTGTATCCCTTCTCTCTCTCTCTGTGTGTGTATTATGACCCATTTCCCCTTCATCCACATCAGGAACTGAGTGCTTTTCAATTTCCTGAGTTGGAGACTTAAATAATTTAGTTGGAGTCATATGTTTCCCAGGAATTGTCATTTCCCTTTGTGAAGTTATTATCACATCCTGTTCAGTTGACAGTTGTGGATCTATAAAAGAGTCCACAGCAATCATCTGATCGATGTGTCTTTTCCAAATAACACCTGAGTGTAATTGAACTAAATAAGTAACATTACTCAATTTTTTAATAATTTTACCCTCAATCCATTTTTTACTTTGAGATCTGTAATCTTTTACTAAAACAGGTTGGTTAGGAAACATATGTCTCGTCTTACTACCTCTAGCATTTTCAATTTGTTTTGCTTGGTTTTGTTGAATAATTTCTATTAATTTTGGACGTATTAAATCTAATCTAGTTTTAAGAGATCTATTGAACATGAGTTTTGCAGGTGTTTCGTTGGTCGTTGCATGTATTGAATTTCTGTAATTAAATAAAAATCTACTTAAGGCAATGTCCAAATTAATATTTTCATGAAGTGCGCATTTAAGTTTAGTTTTAACCATTTTTACAGCATTCTCCGCCAAACCATTAGTAGAAGGATGGTAAGGTGGAATTAATGAATGTTTTATTCCGTTCATTAATAAAAATGTCTTGAATTCTTGTGACTTAAATGGTGGTCCATTATCGGAAACAATTAAATCTACTAAACCAAATCTAGCAAATAAATCTCTCAAATGAGAAATAGTAAATTTAGCAGCTGTAGAAGGTACTTCAAAAACTTCTATCCATTTTGTAAAAGCATCTTTGACAATTAAAAATAATTTAGACTTGAAAGGACCAAAAAAATCTATGTGAATTCTAGACCAAGGTCTATCAGGATAATTCCATACATGTAACATACTTTTAGGTGGATTGTTTCTTTCTAATAAACAAGGCGTACAACTACCTGTAATGTGCTCTATATCTAAATTAATTAAAGGCCACCAGATATAAGATCTGGCTAACGCTTTCATCTTGACAGTTCCAAGATGACTAGAATGTAACTCTTTTAACATTGATTGTCTAAATTTTTCTAGTATAACTACACGATGTCCCCACATAAGTATACCTTGTTCTACAGTTAGTTCATTTTTTCTAACAAAATAAGGCGATAAAGAGTTGTCTTTTTCATTAGGCCAACCATACAATACATGATTTATAATTCGTTTAAGAACAGAATCTTTTTCTGACTCATTTTTAATATCTTTAAAACTTAATGGTATTTCATCATCAATAATACATTGCAAATAAGTACCTGTAATACTTGTTTCATTTGAATTTACCATACCTTCATTTATTTCTAAAGGCAATCTAGACAAACCATCTGCATTTCCATGGTTGTGCGATTTAATATAACAAATATCAAAACTATAGGAGGATAAAAACAATGCATACCTTTGCAGTCTGCTCGCTGCAAAAGCAGGCAATCCCTTTTTACTCCCAAAAATAGACAATAAAGGTTTATGATCTGTGCATAATACAAATTTCCTACCCCATAGGTATTGATTGAATTTTTTAACTCCACTAACCAAACTTAATCCTTCTTTATCAATCTGTGAATAAGCTAATTCAGCTTTGTTCAGAGTACGAGAACCAAAAGCTATAGGTCTCTCTGTACCATCTGTTTGAATTTGAGATAAAACATAACCTATACCATAGTGAGATGCATCACAAGCTAATTTAAGAGGTAAAGTTGGATTATAATGTACTAATACCTCGGCTGATGCTAATTTAGCTTTAATTTCATTAAAAGATTTTACACAAGATTTATCAAATTTAAAATCGTTGTCCTTTTTTAATAAATTATATAAAGGACCTAGGAGTGCAGACATATTTCGGATAAATTTACCATAGTAATTTACTAATCCAAGAAATCCTTTTAATTGAGATACATTTTTAGGTTGTGGTGCCTCTAGACCTCTAGTATAGCTTTTGTTTTACTCTGTATGGGTTTTAACCCGTCCTTACTGATTATAAAACCTAGATATTCTAAATTTTCACAAAAGAAATTACATTTCTGTTTTTCCACAGTTAAACCTTTTTCTTTTAAACGGATACAAACTTGCTTAATCCTATTTAAGTGTTCTTCTGTGTTTGATCCTGTAATTACAATATCATCTAAGAAAACTCCTACCCCTGGAATGTTTTGTAAAGTTTGTTCCATCATCCTTTGAAAAATGCCTGGACTGGAAGCAATTCCATATAGTATTCTATTATAAACAAATAACCCTTTATGTGTGCTTATAGTACAATATTTCTTTGATTTTTCATCCAAAGCAATTTGTTGATACGCCTGGCTTAAATCTAGCTTAATAAATATTTCACCTTTCTGAAGGGTTGCAAAAATATCTTCAATACGGGGTATTGGATATCTATCAATTTCTAAATTTGGATTGACTGTTACTTTAAAGTCACCACATATACACAGTTTTCCATTACTTTTTATTACTGGCACTATAGGTGTACCCCAATCACTTGAATTTATTGGTGTTAAAATATTTTCATGTTGTAATCGTTCAAGTTCAGCTTCCACTTTTTCTCTTAATGAAAACGGAATTGAACGAGGTTTACAATATTTGGGAATACTATTTGGTTTAAGTTTTAATTGAACAGGTTCACCTTTAAATTCTCCCAATTTATTGCTAAAAACTTCTGGAAATTCTTGAAATAATTTTGAAACTATTTTGGTTTTATCTCTTTCTAAAATTTCTGTACTGTTATTTAAACTCAAATCAGGAATACTTATCTGTATATGTAAAGCTTTAATCCAGTCCCTACCTAACAAAGGATTAGCCCCATTTTTAATCACATATAATTCTAACTTTTTAGTAATATTTGCATAAGTCACATTTACAGTTAAAACTCCTAATGGAACTATTTTTTCATTAGTATAAGAATTCAATACTAATTTTGTTGGTTTTAATTCTAGTGTATTAAAAATACTCTCATAACAATTATCATTAATCACTGAAACTCCTGCTCCTGAATCAATTTCAAACTGCAAAATTTGATTCTCAACTGTTACATCAATTTTAATAGGATCAACCTTTTCTCTATAGTTGTCTATTTTAAATAAATTTGGTAAATCACAAATTGGATCATTATCATGTACATAATTGTGCTTATTATTCTTATTTGAGACACTTGTTTTGTATTGATTATTAGTGGCTCTGTTAATATTTGAATTAGGCCTGTACTTAGTATTGTAAAAATTTGCATTTGCCTTACCCTGTATTTTAGAACGACAAACACTTTCCAAATGACCTTTTTTCTTAGAATAATTGCACGTATAATTTCTATAATAACACTTTTTTGTTTGATGCCCATTTTTACCACAACACCAACACTTAACACTAACATTGGCTTCTCTCTCCTGTGATTTCACTTGATTAGGCCTATTCTCTGAAGTCGAATGATGTTTCCTTGTAGTCGAACGATGGAAATTAAGGTTAGGTCCACTGTTTCTTGAAGAATAGGTTAGAGTTGCCGCATTCTTCTCCGCCATTTCCAATGATGTGGCTATTTGGACTGCTGTATTGAATGTAAGAGCTGGTTCTGCCAAAAGACGTTGTTTAATTGAATCTTTGCAAAGACCACTGACTAGCCTATCTCTAAGGTAGTCTGAAAGATTTTCTTTAAAATCACAATGACTTGACATTTTTTTTAGGTTAGCTACATATTCAGAAACACTTTCATGATCTAGCTGGTTTCTAAGACTAAATTTATAACGTTCCGCAATGGTGGAAGGTTTTGGATACATGTGATTTTGTAAAATTGATACTAATTGTTCATACGTCTTGTTAGACGGCTTTTCTGGTGTACATAAGTCCCGTAATAAACTATAAGTTTTCACTCCCACAACAGTTAAAAGTGTACTAACTTTTTTCTCTTCCTTAATTTCGTTGCACTCTACATACAATTCAAAACGTTCTATGTATGTTTCCCATGACTCTTCGGTAGAATCGAAAGTTGACATTGACCCAATTAACGACATGTTTTTAATATTTGTACCACTAAATAAATTAGCAATAGATATTAGATAATTATCTGAGTCCATTTACTAACACTTTAACTTTATGCACTACAAATGTTTATCTATAACTTACTGTGTACGACGACATACCTCAGTACAGTTACAATAACGGCTCTATTCTGTAGGCTTCTTTAATGGTGTTGTAAACTGCATGTGACGACACACGAGTACCGCTCATTAAAACACACTAAGCTTGCTGTAATAACTTTTCATTTCACACAACACTTTACCATTTTCTCGTCGCCAATTTGTTACGTTTGTACACCTTGTTATTATGATTGTTAGGAGTTTGGAATGAAAACTAGTTGTTAGTTTGTAAAGCTTGGCCGCTGTAGGTCATGGAAACGAGTAGACATCTTGACTCTCACTTGATCGGAACGGAACAGGTTGCAAAGGCTTATGGGTATAGATAGGAACAGCCAATAGCGTTTTAATGCCATCTAAATCTTCCAATACCTTACATAGGCTATAGGGCTATATGATTTGATCACCTCAGTATTAAAGTTATGATTAATACAGGCAGTGAGCCAAAATATAGACTGATTTTTTAATGATGGAAAAGCTGTATTTATTCTGTGATGTTATTAAAACACGTTACTTAATATAAAGTTTATATTTTCACAGTCTTTTAATTAAAGTTTATTTAATAATGGTGTGAATGTGTTCGAATTCGAATGCGAATGTGGTGAACATGTATCGAATTGTGACAGTTTGGATCAAGTGGCTAACTGATGAGACGGGTGCATGTCTGCTCTAATTTCTATTAAGAAAACATATGTAACTAGAAAAATGTTAATCAAGTGTGCCTAAAATGATTATATTAAACCAACCTGAAATAATAAATACTGAATTGAACAGTTCACATTCTATAGGCTAATACATAATATTCAGGTAAAAAAGTAATTTTTTTGCTGAAAATGTTTAAGTAATATTGGTATAGGCCTACAATCAGGCATAAACTAATAAGGGCATTGACATTATAAGTCTCCTCTTTATTACACTATTATTTTTACTCTATACAAACTAATGAAAATCTATTTTTCTTAATCTATTTTTCAACTTTAGGCTATTATTATTAGTTACAAGAAAGTAATACAAAACAATCATACCATGTAGATTGAAAAAAATTTCTTCTTTAATTCATCCTGTGTTTTTTCAAAACTTCCCTCTTCTAACATGCCAAGACCATAGAAGAAGATTACAATACAAACTGGAGATGCAATTAGCTGATCAAGTATAATTTTTTTCGAGACAGAGAGAAGAGTTCTATGAGGGAGAATCAAATCCATATATTTATAGAAAAAGTGTTGAGCCACTCCCAATGGTAAACCAATAGCTGTCATATTTACTAGAACATATAATATTTACATTTTAGTCTTTGAATTTCCTAACCTCTATTCAATACCCTAGGCATTTGAATATCCCAGTGGCGGCTCGTGCTATAGGTTCACTGGTTAAGTGAACCCCAAGTAATTTGTATTAATAACATAATATTTTCCCAACTAAATATTTAGCACTGGGTTTCATAAATCCAATAGTAGAGTGAAAAGTTGATCAAATGCAACAGTAGGGAGTTACAACGTGCGGCTCTAGAAGTGCCAATACGATTGGTTCAACTCAAAGAATGTGCCTCCTAGCCTGAGCGCAGGGGTACAGGGGAGCGGAAAGGGAATTGCCAGTATAACATTGTTTGTCACAGCAGTCTAGATACTCCCGACCCCACCCAAATATAGCCGAAGATACAGTTTACATCTGTATTACGTAAACAGCGCGTTTATTCCTTTGTGTCTTTGTTTACCTATTGCTAATAAATAAAGTATGCTAAAATATGTAAGACAACATCATTCTCAATTTGTCATTTTTATTAATTTATATACTCCAATCTATTATCAAATCTATAATCCGATTCTAGCCCATAACACGCTTTTCAGTGATGCCTCAACACAGTCAAATTGTAGTAAAAAAATGCCTAAAAGTGCAATTTTTACGTTTGGTATTAAAACAATTTCCCCAGATACTTGGTAGGTTTGAACCCCCAAGCTAATAATTCACCAGCCGCCACTGCACTAAGCATAATATATTAATGTATTGACCAAACTACATACGATTTACAAAGTTTGTTTCAAGTTAATGTACAATTTTTCATATTTTATCCATTAATATACGAGGCAACATATAGACTAATAAACATAAAGCCATCTATTTATCAACCAGTGTCAGACAAAGATAAATGAATTATAATTAGCAGTTTTACCCTTTAGGCCTATTGAATTTTGTATAGTAAAATTTCTTCTCCATAAAAATTATAAGGATTAAAAAAAAATTAGAAGTAGGTTTATTTGACCTTGAAATGCAAAACTAGATTGATTTATCAATTGCAGGTTACAAACAACAAACAAATATTTTATGTAGGCCAATTCGGATTAAAATACTAATTTGCTACACAAAGCTGAAAAAAAATATGGGTTCCTTGGAGCTTGATTAAAAAAATAGTTTTGTACATCATATTATGATGATTATTTACAAAAGTTCATCCTATTACAGAAAGAACAATTAGTCTTGGCGCGCGGCCGGGCTAGGGTGTGAGGTGTACAGGGGAGTAGAGGGGAGTGTTTTCCGGTCATTTCTAAAAATATCTGGCCCGTGCGGCGCCGTGGTCGTATTCAGCTGTCTTCCAGGACAGGCGAGGTGACTCATCTTTTTTGTTATTTATAGTTCTAAATCTGCTTCCGTCCAAACAATACCAGTGCGAAATCTGCCTTGTAGTAGTGAACATTGTAAAATGTCAGTATAACCATTAGTGTTTTTGAAACTGTGTCTAGGCCTATTTACTTTTAAATTTTGTTTAACTAACTGAGTGGCTTAAACTTGTTTAGTATCTATATATTAATAGGCATGCACAAAACTTGTCGTCCTTTTTTCTCAGCTTGTGTGCATCGTAGGAGAAATTCGCGCATACCGTTAGAAAGGTAGTGTCCTGTAGATGAGCAGAATCCCATTATAATTTACATCGGTCCTCAGGGATACGCCCCAGTAGCCCTCAAAGTTTCAATGTTAATCTTATGGAAGGTCAATCTTAAGGAAGAAGAAGAAAGATGTCTTTTGATTTTATGAAAAACTTAAAACAGCTGATTTTGATCAACAGCTGATTTTGATCAACAACTGATTTGGATCAAAAACTGAATATAATTTTAGGTTAGGTAAATCAAGCAATAGCAATAGCGAAGCATTGCCGGGTCCACTAGTTAGGTTTATTGTTTTGTTATATTTAATAAGAAGTTTTAATAAATTGTATTATATGTAACAGACTGAAAATGAAATTGAAGGGTAGAATACTGCACAATCAAAGTCGTGAAGTAGTAAGTAATGTAAGTATATAAATTTATGTAAAAGGCGGCTGATGACAAAACTTTGAGCATTTCCTTGCCAAAGGCCTGCGCCCGAACAGCAGTGGCTACAGGAGTCTCGGAGCTTGAAATCACAACAATAAATAATGAACTTAAAAAACTAACAGTTCATAGTGACAATGGTGAGAGTAGTTTTCTATTCAAAACAAACTGAAGGGAAGTCGAAAAAGGCCTATCACAGGATTGGACAAAGCTCTGATCAGGCGTGCAGTGTACGAATTCCATTTTCAGAAAAAAAACTACCAACAGTATCTTTATTACATGAAGAACTAAAACAGCGGATGGACTTTAAAGGATCAAAATCAAGCCTCAAAAATATACTTTAAGAACTTGGCTTCAGGTGGAGGAAAACGTCAAATAATCGCAAACTTCTAAATGAGACTAATGAAATCAGAAAAAAGAGAATTTCGTATTTGAGAACTCAAACGTTATACAGCTGAAGGTCGTCCTAACTTACACCAAGATCGGTGATTGTTGTTGATAACACCCCTTATCACAATGCACAACAAGATAAAGCACCCACTTCAAAAAGTAGGAAACAAGAGATGAAGGATTGGCTTTTGAAACACGGAATACCATTTTCTGACGATTTGCTGGTTCCAGAATTGTACAAGCTTATTCTTCAGTACAAACCAAGATTTGTTCGTTATGAACTTGATGAACTAGTTGCCACTAATGAACATGTTGTTCTTCGTCTTCCTTCATATCACCCAGACTTAAACCCAATTGAACTCATTTGGGCTGAAGTTCAAAATTACGTAGCTAGCAGAAACATCCATGCAGCTAAAAGTATCAAGTCGTTAGCAGAGGAAAAATTCAACCTTATTGGTGCAAACGAATGGGCCAGGAAATGTGATCATGTTAAAACAATTGAAAAGGAATACGCTACAGCTGAGCCGCGGATCGACGACCTCGTGGAATCCATGATAATATCACTAGGAAACAGTGACAGCAGTGAAGACGACGACGATGGTTTGAGTGGCATTGAAGACTTGAATTAAACTGTATATATCAATAATGTAAATACTGCAAATTAAAGCATCATATTTTGTATATGTTAAATTTGCAATATAAAATTGGTAACTCTTATGTTAAATTTTGTCATTTTTTATATAAAAAAAATCCGTAAAACAATGTATTTTGTGATTTATTTTCCCAAGTATAGTATATCCGGTTAAAATATTATCTTTTTTAGTATTTTCATTAAAATATGCTACCGGTAATTTTGCTAAATATAGTTAATTTTGTTCTTTTTTATCCTTAGAGCTGAAAAAACAAATGTTAATAGTAACAAAAAATGAATTTTGACAGAAACTAATTAGGCCTACATAAAAATTTTATGTACGGTAATATTTATAAAAATAAAAGCCTTTTCGTAGACATTTGTTATAAACATTTTCTATCATTCGGATTGAACATTAGCCTACATAACTTTTACAGATAACCTATTTCATACCACAATCTTCCCTATTATTAAACTCTGAAAATTTTTATATAAAGATCATGTTTTCGCGTGCACTATAAGTCTAGGAAACTGTTATAATGTTTTGCGAAAATCATCGTGCCACCAATTCAGCCGCAGTGGAGCCGAGCGGTAACCTATTTTTACAGAACAGTTAGTAGAGCCAGAGCCGCGCGCCCAGACTAATTGTTTCTACTGTACACCAGACTGGTAGGATACTATACAGCATATTAAGTATTTTGTTTTTATACTTTTATGAAACATGAACCTTCTAAGTCCATAACCGGTAAGTAGCCTACTGAACATTCTGAAATGTTTAGTAGGCCTACTTATTGTTTAGTAGGCCTACTTACTATGTTTTTTTTAAATGTATTATTATTTGATATATATACCTACTAAATATCTATCTGTTCTACTTTATAACAGTTTTAGGCATTTATCCAAAACATTTATGTACAAGCTTTAAATAGGACATTTTCAAATATAAATGTTATTTATCGTTCAGGTAAAAAGCTTTCTCACAAGCATTAAGTGTCATTATCATTCACTATTAAGCTGTTTGAATAACCATATTCTTATTAAAATTTCAAGAAACCAATAGCTGTTAACAGTCAATATTATATGAAAGTAAACTTTTAGAATACCACTACTTATTGAATAACATTAACTCAACACTTTATTCAGGAAAGTAGGAAGTGCTACCAACTGATAAATGATTACAAACTATAAAAATACCCTACTGTAAGTGGAGACTAAGATACCTTAGTTTAGGTTCTGTTTTTTAGGTTGCAGCCCAACCACGATAAAAAGAAGTAGTGGTATTCTAAAATTTCGCTTACAAGACAATCCTAAAATTAATCCCCTTACATGTCCTTATCCAGTCATAGGATCCTGGTTTTCTATTTCTTTTTGATAGTTCTATCTGCTGTTGACAAGCATCTCCTAATGCCATCAATCCAGCACTGCTTAATGTATTTGTTAGAAATAAGTATTTTCCTAACAATTTATGTTTTGCAAAATTATGGAAATACCTCCTGATTAAAATCATATTTAATTAAAATAATATAATCTATGCAAAAGTTAATCACCAACTACTGCAATAATAATTTCACCTTAGCCTAAGTACATAACATAGGTTCACAACCAAACTATTTTTAACCTCTTGCAAGGTTATAATACAAAATAATTCGCAAAATTTATATGAATCGTTTCTGAAGATTTTATATTGCATTTTTTTAACATACACAATAAAAATACAAGATAGTTAAAAATTTAGATTAACATTATGTGATTAAATCACACATATTAATTTCCTTCAATATTTTGTTTAAAGATGGAAAACTAGCCACTAGCACAACCTACAACTAGGGTACTTGACAATAATAATAATTTTGTAATTTAATTTGTAATGAAAATGAAAATTACTAACAAGAAGAAAGAGCAACATAGATGGCGTAGTGACTAGTGATAATGCTGCTTACATAGAGATAACAATAATATAGAGATACAGATATTCGACTTAATTTCAACCTTCAGGAAGTAAAACGTTGATAACAACGAATGTAAATCGGTTATCGGACGCTTTATGATTAAATTCATGCAGACATAGTTGGGCATCATACAGACATAGAAAGACAACGTTTTGAAGCATTTCTAAAATCCACGCCTATGCCGGGAGTATAGTGGCATAGTACAACAGAGGCACCGGAGCACAGAACAGGTGGTGAGTTTTGTAGAACAGACAAAGCAGAATATTTTCTCAGAGTATATTTGGGTGAATCCGGTGTAGCACAAACAAATCAGTGTAGCCTATTATTGTTTATTAGTGAATTTCCATAAAAAAAATATGAACTATCACAGTGACCCTTGTGCCTGCAAAATAAGGGCAACATAAACATATCAAAATAACAAAATATGGTAAGGCCTAAAATTTAATATAAACAACTTTAATAACACCCCAAAACGTGTTCTGGGGATCATGATCAGTGCGTATTTATTACTTCCGACCTTAGGTCTTACCATATAACCCTGCAATAGCTCATTTTTCCTATGGCAATTCACTTATGATTGTGAATATTTTTTACACTATAAAATTAATAATTTTACAATGCAAAGCTTGGAGAATTTAGTCTATAACTGGCACAAGGGAAATTCTACGCTTTCCAAGGTGCCTAGAGAGTTAAGTACCGGTATAAGAGGACTTCTTCTTTATTGTGCATTATCTCATAGTTTTGTAAGGCCAGCCACACATTGAGAGAATTCTGCTCAAAGCAAGTGCTCTACAGCAAAATGTTTTACCGAATACTAGCCTTCCATATATTAAAATCGTACGCCGCACACTGACAGAACAAATGCAACAAATGCTGTACAGCGCTCTAGAACACCGTAGAGCGCTCGAAGCAATGCCGGACGCCTAGTTCCCGATTGAACACGATGCAACAAAACGCTCAGAGCAAATCGATCTGCGCATGCGAGAGCCTTCCTCACACATCTTTGTGTAAACTACTTAGTCCAGTCAAATCGCCTCCGTTGAAAAAATTTCAGGAAAAAATAAAGAAGTTTTTTTGGGGTGCTGAATCCGAATTTCAACTTTGCTACTTTCCACGAATATGGCTTCACAACGAAAATCTAAAAAAAAAACTAAAAATTTTCGAATTTTTTAAACTGCACTTTTTGAGGTAGACTATCCTATACAAAATTAAAGTACATTAAATTTCGTACAAAAAGCACCCCTCAAGAGTATTTTATATTTGAACAGTTTGGCCGCTAAAGCGCACAGAAAAAATGCAAAAATTTCCTACTTTGTGGAAAACCCAGTTTTTTGTTAGTTTTTCGCTTGTAACTTAAAAACTATGCCTATAATTACAAAAATGCTTGCATTCTGCTAACTTCTGCTAAACCTTTTATATAAGTATTTTGTGACTGAATAAACAAAAATACATTGGACAAAATATTTAATTATATTAATTTAATTAATTAGTTATTAAATCGTTGCATAATTAATACGTAATTACATGTATTATAAATTATAAAGTCCAAATAAATAGTTTTTAACAAGTAAATAGTGATAATGTAGGTCTCTACTGAGTTTTGGGTTTTAAGGAATCTTGACTTAGCGGTTTCGATAATATGGCAAAAAATTTCACGATTTGGCCAAAATAAGTGATTAAGGTGTGCAATTTGTAGAGGATTTAATGTAGTTTCAGTTTTGCAGAATGCAAGATTTTTGTAGTTAGTTACAAGCACAGTTTTTGAATTACAAGCGAAAAACTAACAAAAAACTGGGTTTTCCGAAGTAGTAAATTTTGGATTTTGGTCGCTTTTCAGCGTGCTCTAGTGGCCAAATCGTTCAACCAAAATATACATTTGAAGGGTGATTTTTGACCATTTGACGACTATAATAATACCGCTAGTTGCTCAATATTCGCCAGCACACCGCATATGTCGCACACTGAGAGAGCAATAACGCAAAATGCTCTAAGCAAAATGTCCAAAGCACGTGCTGTACAACAAAATGCTGCCTCAGTGTGCGGCCAGCCTAAGCCAATTTCAAATTTGCTTTGACTTTCTATTATTGAAATTCTACATCCTTCCAAAGTTATTTTGGTAACTACTCCCAATGTGCTCTCATAGTTGACAATAACAAATTGGTCTACATGGAATGAAACAACCT
>JAGFPH010002955.1:148083-160095 GCA_018207615.1 Philaenus spumarius | reverse complement strand
TGAACAGAAAGTTTTTGTGTTTTACATTTTGCAAGCACTGTTTTTTTTTTTGTGATTTTAATGTACATAAAAAAATTATTCCAATGAGCAGTGCGATGTTTTATGTTGTGATTTGTGGGTATGTGTGTTTGTACTTTTTATTTTTGTTTGGGGTGGCCACATGTGAGTGATTTCAACACCTGAAGATGAGAACCTGTTCTCGAAACGCGTAGTGTATACTGCAACATAATTTGCATGACGGAAATCAAGGTATATGTATATATGTTTATATAGGTATACTACATTTAGTTTCATACTATATTGCAACTGGAGACATAAAAATTTATTTTATTTTACGTTTGATTGATTTTTGGGCAACCAGGCGGGCTATAAGGTCCTGTAAAAATACAAAATGTGCCGAATAATCTCCTATATTTACTTTTTTTTTGATAAAACCACAAACAAGTTTCATTTTCGTAGCCTATTAATAATCTTAAGAAAAAATTACTCCCAGCCAAAAAAGTGCTTCCGGTTGTTTGCTAACAAACTCGTCCGAGCGTCCGAGAAAAACAACGTGTGTACCAAATTGGCTTTATAAAATCATCCAAATAAGAACATAAATCGATAAGCAATCTATATATAAAAGCAAAATACCACTCACTCACTCACTCACTCACTGACTAACTCATCACGATTTCTCAAAAACTACCGAACAGATTGGAATGAAATTTGGTATGTAGCTTCCTCTAGTGCCATAGGCGCTCGCTAAGAAAGGGTTTCAAATAATTCGAAATTTTAGGGGGGTTTGGTTGGATCAAAGTTATTAAATCACGATTTATTCAAAACTACCGAACGGATTGGAATGAAATTTGGTATGTAGCTTCCTCTTGGGCCATAGATGCTCACTAAGAAAGGGTATGAAATATTTCGAAATTTTAGGAGGGGTTTGGGGGATCCAAGTTATTAAAATCATAATTTCAGATCTTTAATTATTATGACAATAGTGCTTTTATTATTTAAGATCTATATATATAAAAGCCAAATACCGCTCGTTGACTGAACACTTAAAAAGAATACAATTACGTTAAAAAGTCTGAAAATACCAACCACCATGGGCAACGCCGTAGCAGTGGTTAGCTAGTAACTAATAAACACTTACTTAGGAAAACAAAATTGAACAAACTGTAAAACGACTACTAACCGACACAAGGGTGTACAAACCAAACCTATTTACACGTCAAATTAGTGCTGTGGTGAATATTCAACTAGTTTACACTACACGATTGCTTTGTTATGTCAGAGGGAATGAGTCTGTCAGCAAGCGACATTCATTTTATTATACAAATAAAAGCAATAATTACAACTAAAATCCTACAATTTTTCGGAATTCTAATTTGCCCCTCAAATTTAAATTTAAAAATAACTAGATTACGCAGCTGAATCGCCGACGTGAATCGAGCGAACTTCCGAAATCAGGTTTATATGTTTTAGAGTTTCAACCAACTATTTGGGAAATAAGTCTACTCAAGAATGTGAATTGCTGCATGTTTTTACATAAGGTTTAGAAGAAGTTGTTTGCCCCTCAGCCTCCAGCACCAGCTCACGGGCTCCTCCGTCCCGCTACAAGCGGAAAAACCCGCTCTACGAGTTTGCAACTCGACCTTGCAGCCTTTGTTTATGGACTGCGATGCCTCGCTCGCAGCGGACAAACTCGCGGTCCTGGTTGACTTTGAACTCCCACGTGGTTTTAAACCGCTTACGTGGAGATAGATTTTTTGGGAACCAGACGGGCATAAGGTCGTTTAAAAAAACCAAAATGTGCAGAATAATCACCTGTATATATATATTTGCTTAGATAAAACTACAAAAAGATTTCATTTTAGTACGAAAAATCTCAACAAATTTTACTTCCAGTCAAAAAACGGGCTTTCGGTTGTTGGATTTTGTTTTTGTTTTTTGCTAAAGAACTCGTCGAATCGACTTAGAAAACCAACTTGTGTATCAATTTTTTTTCATGTCAAACGTAAAATACTGTAGTTAGAGTGCAAACATAATATAATAGTACCTGGAGACCGAGCTAAAGCTCGATTATAAGCAGGGCTATGATTTCAATAATATGGATTATTGAGTTTTGAGGTTAGGCCTATAACATTAAACAACTAAATAAAGGGTATATACAACATTAGGCTTACCTGTAATAAAAATACAGTTTAAAGGATTAACCACAATCTCAACGCTATGCCTCAGAAATAAGTCAGGCCTAAATTAAAGTATTATTTCAATATCGATTTATTCCTAGGGCCTAGTTCGCTCACGTCAATAACTACTATTATTGCAAATTTCCGTGAACATCGTTTAGGTTAGGCCTATAACATTAAACAACTAAATAAAGGGTATGTTTATTATGTATTCGTTGCCATGGTAACTATAAATAGATACAACATTAGGCTTACCTCTAATAAAATATACAGTTTAAAAGAAAGCAGATGATTATTGTAATGGCATTGAAAACATTTGCGTCAGCTGTGCTTTGTATTGTTTAAAATGGACAAATTTCACTTTTTAATTTAATAAAAAGACGTAGAAAACGAATTTTCCCAGACTGGTGACCATTTCCAATCGATTTCTCGTGGCCAAAAGCCTAATATAAAATCAAAAAATCCAAAATCCTTAGACGGAGATTCCAGATCCATTTAGCAGACAAACAATTATCTCTCGCTTTAGAAGATAAGATAATATACTTATATATCTAAATTAAGGGTGAAGCAATCGTCACTTGACCCTGCTTCAAACAAATACTGAAATTATTTGATTTATTACAGACCAGTGTTGTAATCATCTATACACATAATCATGTTGTTTTCTTTATAATAAACGTGTAGGATTAAAAATAAATTGACCACGCAGCTGGACCGCTGACGTGAGTTGAGCAAATTTCCAAAATTAAGTTTATATGCCTATGTTTTAGGGTTTCAACCAACAATTTGGGAAATAGGTCTACTCACGAAGGCGTTGAACAGCTGTATGTGTGTACGCAATATATTAGTAGAATTTGTTTCCTCCTAGTGGCCTCGCGAGTTTGCATCACTTGGCTTGAAATGGGTACTTTTATGGTATTTTACGTTTTTGTCGATTTTGTGGGAACCAAGCGAGCTATAAGGTCGCGTAAAAAAACATGCGCAGAATAACATCCTACATTTATATTGTAAGAAAAAACTTTAAAAAAATTTCATTCTCGTAGTAAAAATCTCAAAAAATAGTTACTTTCGGTCAAGAAACGTACTTCCGGTTGTTGGATTTTTTTGGCTAACGAACTCTTCCGAGCCACACAGACAACCAACACGTGTACCAAATTTGGACCAAATCGGACTTAAAATGCGGCCGCTAGAGTGCGAACACATATATACTACAACGGATATTAGCCGTTGTAGGGCGGGAAAAATCGGTTTTTATATTAAATTATAAAATTCGATGTTTTCAAGGCCGGACTTCGGTGAGTGTCAATTGTAGGTCGAAAATACAAGTTAAATCAGAGCAAGGCTTATCTCCTAAGATGAACCTTGATCTAGGACACGTCAAGAAAGGAAAACTGACTTAGCCTGAAAGTAGCTGAGTTTTAGGGGAATAAAGGAATCCAGGAATTTTATGCATTTGTGGTTTTCATGGTTTAATACGTAGCGCTAAACGCGTGAGTTACGGCCGTGTGAATTTCAAATCATAAAAGGTAACACTACCAAAGTAAACAGGGGTTAAAGTTAAGGGAAAAGTTCAATTTAACTCGAAACTGAAAAAGTCAGACATTTTTGGAATCTACATAAGTAGACAAAAACAAAAGGTTAAATAAGAAAAAGTCAAATTATTGAAAATAAAAAAGTTAGCTTAAGTGTCAAATTTCACACACCCTAAAAAGGGAGAAATAATTAAAATCAAAGGTTTTCACTCACAAGAGTTATTAGAGAATGAATAGTTCTGTGTAAAAAAGGGAACAAAAAGTAAAATTAAATTAAGATAAAATGGTGAGAGTTTTCACGCCTTTTAAAGTAATAAAAGTTGAATTTTTGAATTTTAAAAAAATAATAAAGTAAAGAGATTTAGGGTTAGATTAACATTGTATTGTTAGGAAACCAGTAACTTAAATATTTTTCGCGTAGTAAATAAAAAACCCCCAAAGAACTTTTTTGCGATTGTAGGCTAAGTCCCAGAAGAGAAAAAAATAAGTAAAAATGGTGAAAAGTGTTAGAACTGTACAGGTGTTAAAGACAATCGGCGTAAACAAACAAAAAAGACATTGAACGCGAAAGACAGTCGCGGAAGTCGCGGAAAAGTGTAAACGTGCCGCGCACGCGTAAAAATCACAGTACAGACACGATTCAAAAACGTACGGATAGCCAAGAACAATCTGGAAAATGTGCAAAAGGAAAATTAAGGAAAAATTAAAAGGAAAAAAAGATACAGCGGGAAATCAAAAACAAGTAAGTTTCAATGGTCAAAGTGGAAGGGATGCAGCCGCGATTACAGAAAGGGGCGTCAACGAGCAACCGGATTAACCAGAGAAATAGGTGTTTTCCAGGAAAATGGAAGGAAAAGAAAAGAAGAAAATTATATAAAATTAACCAGGGCGAATTTAGACACATTTCAAGACCAAAAAAGTTTATAGAAAAGAAAAATTGGCTTAGTGAAAAAATGAGGGAAAGGGCATGTAAGAAATGACGTCACGAAGTGTATAAAGGATTGAACGCGAAAAATCCACGGACTTACTCTCTCGGAATCGCTGACTCTCTCGGACTCGCTCTAAGACTCACTCTAGATTCAAATTGTTACGAATGTAGACTTCACGTCACTCTGCAGCAAATATTTTTTCTTCGTTAAACTTAAATAACTTTTACATATAAACTACAAGTCAGAAGTAGTTCTTCAGGAGTAACTCTACGGCCTATCCAAATGAGTTAACGCAAAAATAACTCTATTTGGCGATACTGAGATGACATAGGCAATCCTTCAGGACATGATCTTCTAAACGGAACTTCACTTCTCACTAACCAAGGAAGAAATAGGATCAACTGTAACTCTACTAGATTCTACCAGATCTGCTCTTCAAGTACATCTGTAGCCATCATAACAACCCAACAACTTTAAATCAGAAAATCCAGGCTACCAGACACAGCATCCTAGCAGCTACAACACCAGCCCATCAACATAGCGGCATCCATCACGGAAAACCGTAGGTGAAAAACGCTGAACTAAGGTCTGTGTAAACGAGAATACGTTGTCCCCCATTTTAATTAATTGCCTGAGTAAATTCAATAAAAATATTTAAAGTACTGGTTGAGATAGGTTAGTTTCAAATTAAATTCAAATCATAAATTAAATAAATGTAAATTCGATATTCCCTAAAGTTAAATGTAAATAAATTAAATTCAAATAAATTAAAATTAAATTGATTATAAAATTAGACTGTCTGCCAAGCCTATTAGAAATTAGAATTATAGGTTTAACATTAATATTGAATAGAAATTATATGTACAAGCAGATGGTGAGAAAAGCGAGTTGTTTATGTTTAATTTTGAAAAGGTTTTGATTTTGAATTTTGAATAAATTAATTATTAATTTTTATACTGAAATACTGAGAGTAATCAATTACCTGTTATATGGTTATCCATTCATGAGATTTTCCTTTATTAGAAATAGTCAAATAAATGTGTTTAGCTGTAGAAATAATCAAAGCACAAATAAGGTAAGTTATAAGGGCTGTTCCACTGTTCTCATTTCCCTGAGATCAAAAATAATCAAGAGTTCTCGTAAATTAAATTCAGAGCTAGTAAACTTATTAATTTCTGGAAGCTATTTTAAAGTGTTAGAGTCAGTCGAAATACTTATAGAAATAGGTATCAGACACCCAGTTGCATCACCTAAGCTAAAGATAAAATTTTGGCTAAAGGCTTCCAGTAGGTGTTGTAACTTATTATACAACAAAAGAACACGTTGAATTGTTCCGTTGTATAATTGGAGCAGCCAACGAGGGGTTCGTTGTATAATTGGCGCCCAACGTGGGGCGAAATAAAAACAAATTTGCGCTCGCTACGTTAGCACGCGATTATACGTTGTATAATTGGCGCCCATAAGTGGAAGGCGAAAATTTAACTAAAGGTTAAATTTAGTCTTGAACAGTCATAACTATTATTTGTGCTTTACATTGTTGTGTTAGATTAAGAATATTTCTATGCATTGTGTTATACTACGGCTATTCTTGAGTGTTTAAAAATTTTCCTGGGTTCGTGAAGATTTCGTGAGTTAGAGGGGGAGTAATATAAAACAAATAAAATAAAATTTTGTCGTGGTAAATCGGGTTAAATTAGGGTATTGAATAGTATTTTAAAGGGGTATAAAAGTAAATAAAATTTTATTGAGAGATTTTATCCGCGACAAATAAACAAAGAAAATAAACATGGCTAGCAAAGAGTTGAAAGATTTTTTCGAAAGTTATAAAAAAGACAAGGAGGAGGCGAAAAAAGAAAAAGAAGAAGAAAGAAAACGTGCCGAAATGAAAGAAGTAGAAGAGAGGAAACGTAAGGAGGAGCGAAGGCGGCTTAAGGATGAAAAAATCCGGGAAGAAAAGGAGTTAGAAAAAAATCGTCTACAACAAGAGAAAGAAGAAGAGAAAGCTCAAAGGGAAAGAGATCAGAAAGCATTGTATGAGTTGATATCCGGAAAAATCGGCGAAATTAAAGAGGATTTGAACCAGGAAAAGCGTAGGTGTATAGAACAAAATAATAGAGTGGCGGAAAAAATTGAAGATATTACTGGGACAATTCAAGTATTAGAAAGCGCGAGTAGGGATACAAATAAACTCAATGATCAAAAATTTGCGGTTGTAGATAAGAGAGTTGCGAAAATAGAACAGAAGTTAGGGGAAATTGGTAGTCAAGGGACAATAGGCAGAACGGTGATGCAAATAGCACCTAGGTACGAAAGCGAGGCGGTAAAACTAGAATTTTGGGGAAACTCAAGGGAGCGTCCGAGAACTTTTATAAGGGAGCTGGAAAATTTAATGGAGGAATTAAACCCGTTTTTAGGAGAGCCGGAGAAGTTAAAAATGGCGGAACGTCATCTTTTCGGATCGGCAAAAGAATGGTGGACGGTTATGAAAACGGCCACAAGTACATATGTAGAATTTCGCGCAGCTTTTTTAACGAACTATTGGTCATTACAAAAACAAAAAATTGTGAGAAATAAAATCGAGAATGGAAAATATTTTGAACCAAGTAATATAAGCCGGACCGATTATTTTTGTCGGATTGTAAATCAAGCCAGCGACTTAGAACCGCAGCTCCCGGAAGGTTTCTTAGTATTTACCATTTTACAACATTTTAATGATCAGATAAAGTTAGCATGCATGGGAAAGCCAAGCGAAACGATTAAAGACGCTATAAATTTTCTAAATCAAATAGATATGATGGACGAAGCCCGAAGAGGGAACCGGAGTATGAGTAATACAATAAATTCTAGTAGGCCTAACCAAACCTATAATAACCCACCTTCACAACGATCCTATGTTCAAAACCCTAACAACACCGCACACCCAAGTTCCAATAGACCTTCTCCGTCAAAACCCAATCAAAATCAACGGCCAAAAAACTAAGAAGTGAGGCTTGCGAAGGATTAACGGAATTTCGGAACGAGCGAGCTGCAGATAAAAAATATACAAGAAATTTGATTAAAAATAATAATAATAGATTAAAAAATTTTAAAATAAAAAAAAGATAAGACACACGCTAGGATAGAACCCGCGACGAAGAGTTACGACAGTAGCGGTGAAGTAATTTCTAAGAATAAACTTGTTAACCGGATACATTACAACCTTAGGGATGATCTGTTGAGTAATAAAGGGGAAAAAAGTATTCAAGAAATAGTCATTGAAGATATTCCTACTATTTACGCGAAGATAGGGCATAATCCGGCGGCCATAGAAATAGATACAGGGGCCGAAATAAGTGTAATACAATTCGATTACCTAGAGCAATTGAAGGCGGAATATATGGAAATTATGGAGTTACCGGCGTCTAACATTGAAATTGTAACAGCATTAAAAGGTCGAGTACAAAAAGTAACTAGGCAAATAATGATTAAAATACAATTAGCGTCAGAAACCGTAGAAGTAAAACTATTAGTCGTAAAAGGGTTGAAATCACGTGTAATATTGGGTTGCGATTTCTTATATGAAATGCAAGCAGACATTAATATGGATAAACGATTTATCATATTAAATGTAGGAGAGAAAACTATCCAGTTACCATTCATAGACAGAAATCAGGCGATAAAGGAAATTAAGGGAAAATGTTTCAGCCTAACGTCACGGTATCTTGGAAAAAATTTTAAAGGGTTGACACCAAACCAACCAAACAAAGAAAATTTAATAATAAATAAAGAAACAGTAAATTCAAGTCAGGTAAAAGAAATTATAAGTAATCAAAACGATATAAGCGAAGTTAAAGGATGTACGGAACAAACTTCAGTAGGGAGTAGCGTAGGAGAGGAAGAAAAAGGTCAGGAGATAAAGTTAGGCGTAGAAAAAGTTCAGGTTATCGAAAATAGACCGAAGTTAGGTAATAGGGACAGGAAAATTGTATCAAAAGAAATGCAACCTTCCCAAAGCCAAAAAGTAAGATTTTTAAATAAAAATGTCATCGGAAAAAATTGTTCAAAAGAAACAAACGATGAACATTCGCGAATGTTAAAAATAAAAAAAAGTAAAATCGATTTAAAGTGTGCAGAGGTTAAGATTCCAAACACACAGGCGGCAGATAATTGCGGAGAGAGGCTATTTTTCGAAAATCCAAAACGAACTGAACGTTGTAACGTAAATATCACTGCACTAAACTCACGCAACGATAAACACTGTAGTCCTAATACAAAGTATAATAGAAACTTTAACTATAATAAACGTAATTCAATCGGAGGAATATACAGAAACCATAACACGTCTAATGCTGGTAGAACACTAAGCTCGAATAAAGTTAAATTTAAGAAATCAGCTGTAGGCCTAACAGTAAATTATAACGGTACAGAGAAAGTTTTTGTTCGTAAACACAGCCGGTATAAAAATAGACCGAGCGAAAACAAAGGGAGATTGGGGACAGACTGTCTGGAAGGAAGGGAAGGCAAAGGTCTAAACAATAAAAACAGAAGTACAAGAAGGCAATGTTGTAATATTAGATTAGGAAATGTATTTGAGCACAACACTATACTAACGGCAGTAGAAGAAGGCACTTTACAGAAATTAATAATCAAATATAGCAGTATATTTTCGGAATTACCGGGCCGATCTACGAAGTATGTTCACGAATTAAAAGTGTTATCAAACGAAACATTTGTCAATAGAAACTATCCTATTCCCATGAACCATAGGAAGCAAGTAAGAGAAGAAATTGACCAAATGTTAGAAAATGACATAATTGAGCGATCCAGGACACCTTTCATAAATCCTATGGTGACAGTAATTAAACCAGATGGGTCCATACGCCTATGTATATCCAGCAAATATATCAGCAAAATAGACCTAACCTCTAGCTTCTGGCAGATACCACTGGAGCAGGAGTCAAAGAAATATACAGGGTTCTTGTTTGACAATAAAGTCTATAATTTTAAAGTCGTACCCTACGGGATGCAAAATTCTCTTGCAGCCCTTATAAGAACGGTAGACCTAACGCTAGGAAAGGAAGTGGAAGGATTTACATTAGGGTATGTAGACGATCTATTATGCTTATCGGAAACGTTTGAAGAACACATACAACATTTGGAACAAATATTTGAGAAATTTAAAGAGGGCGGTCTAACTATAAATCCAAAGAAGACACTGTTTTGCCAGAAGGAGGTAAAATTCTTAGGGTTTATTTTTACACCTACGGGAATAAGGACTGACCCGGAAAAACTGTCTACTATAAGAGATTTTCCAGCACCACGCAATGTAAAACAGCTGCAGTCATTTCTAGGGTTCGTGAATTATTATTCGCGGTTCACAGCAAAGTATGCAGGAGCCACACGCCCATTATACCAGTTGCTGCAAAAGAACAAGAAATGGGTATGGTCACAAGAAATGCAACAGGCATTCCAGAATGTAAAGGATTTGTTCAAGAAATCAGTGGTAATAGCTCATCCAGAGGAAGCCAAGGAGACGTTTCTTCAGACAGATGCCAGTACAGGGGCGATAGCCAGCCAACTATACCAACTGGATGGAAATGGGGAAAAGCAGATCATAGGCTTTGTGAGTAGGACGTTGAAAGCCTATGAGAAGCATTATACCATATGTGAGCTGGAGTTATTGGCAATTGTGTATGGCTTGAAGAAGTTCCGACCGCTGGTAGTAGGAGCACCTTTAACAATTATAACGGACAACATGGCTTTAAAGTTCCTAACTTCTTGCAAATTTGGAAATAGCAGGATGACCAGATGGATCCTGGGTATACAGGAATACAACCCGAAAATACTACACTGTGCTGGAAAAGAAAATATACCATGTGACATAGCTAGTAGGATGTATGACATCGACAGAGGAATGGAGGAAAGCCGAAAAATCAGGTTACAGGAAATTAGAGTAGAGCCAAGACTTAGACAAATATTGACTAATTTCAGAAATAGACAGGAAGCGGATGCTGACTGTCTAAACAAATTAACAAACTTAGAGCAGTTTCCTAATTATAGAATAGAAAATGATGTGTTATGCGTTGTCATGAACGGGATGCTAAAAATAGTTGTGCCAAATGAAGTTGCAGAAGAACTAATCAAGGAAATACACTGTACATATGGACATATAGGAAGAAATAAGATACATCAAATGATGAAAAATAGATGGTATCTAAAATATATGAGTAACCGGATAATTAATACAATAAGAAAATGTGATTTGTGTCAAAGGGCGAAATATACCAACCGTTATCCGGTAGGACAAAGTAGGCCCATGGTTACGGATGGTATAGGGAAGGTTGTTGCGGTAGATTACTTAGGGCCGTTGCCAAAAGGGCTCGGAAATGTACAACACATTTTCGTAATCGTTGACGTATTTTCAAAGTATGTGAAATTATATACTGTAAGGAATCCAACAACCACGAATAGCATAGACAAGATGCGGCAGTACTTCGCCGAAGTAGGAAGACCGGAGCGAATATTGACGGACTATGGGAAGGCCTTTACGTCTCGACATTGGCAGGAATGGATACAGGAGGAAGGAATCTGACACATACAAATTCCAATAAGACATCCACAGGTGAATCTGGCGGAGAGAGTCAACAGGGAGATAGTGAGAATGTTACGAACGTATTGCCACAACAGACAGGCCAGGTGGAAACAACACCTACAGTTCGTGGAAGACGTTTTAAACTCCACACCTCATGAGACTACAGGGTATGCGCCAAAGGAAATACAATTAGGACTGGAGGCAAGGTATGTGTGGGATGACTACTTTCCATACAACGATCAAGGCAGGATCGAAGAAACGAGGCGGGAAAAGTTTGAAAGGTGCCAAGGAAGGATTATTCGCGAAGGAAACCGAAGGGCGGAGAAACAAAATGCAGGCCGAAGATTTGTCACGTTCAATGTGGGTGAATTAGTACTGGTGACCCAGAACACTACCATAATGGCTAGTAAAATGCGTAGCGAAACCAAGAAATTATTTTTGTTGTACCAAGGCCCGTACAGAGTAATAGAAAGGGTAGGAAACAAAACCTATATGATAGCGGATCGCAACACAGGCCGACTAAAGGGAAAGTACGACGTGAAAGACCTTAGGCCTTATTACGAGTAAAACTCTAAGCAAATTCACAGAAGTACTAATGGAATCTAAATTAACATTGAGATGTAAATAGAATAATTTTAAGTGGCCTAAATAATGTAAATAGTAGATATAAGTTGTAAATAAACCAAACGCATAGTAGCCTAAACAGATGTTCCGAGTTAATGACCGCCAATGTAAATAAACAAGCCCAGCAGAGAAAGGGAAGCGATAATTCTACATAGACTGTCAGAGTTCATAACGATACA
>JAGFPH010002955.1:128521-140685 GCA_018207615.1 Philaenus spumarius | reverse complement strand
ACATACAGACAGACATTTTGTAAAAACACTTTTTTGGACTCAGGGGGTCCCAAAACGGATATTTCCACAAAAATCTCAACTTCGATTTTTTTTGCGATCACTATACTTTCTCTATACTATAGTATAGTGAGAAAGTAAAATGGTCATATGCATCTCTTTCCTCTGAGCAATGGTTTGTCTGGAAAAAATTCGATAATGCAGGTATGTATTTTGCAGCAGGGGAAATTACTAAAAGTTGAAATCTAATTAATATATAAAGCGTTGGCTCATTCTAAGTTGGCTGAATTTTAATATATCGAATTAAAACTTGACATAGGAGTTAAAATATATATTTTAAACATTTGTGCTGAGTCTCAGATTGTTATCTTGAAAATGACCCGATCTAAAACCACTTGACTTATCAATGGGTTTCTCGATTTTAGGAGTACCGGAATTTTTAACATTAATATAGGTTTTTAACAATGTAGGCTAAGTAACTTAACAGTTTTGTTTATCAGTTCCCTTATTTTGACAATGGATTACTGGTTTCAACCTCTACATTGAGGCCATCTTCAGATCCATGAAAGTCTCAATCCATTCGCATAAACTTCGTTGATTGAACACATTCATACGTGCACACAACACAACAGACAATTTTTAAAACATTAAAAGTTTTAAACGATACGCATGGTCGGTAGTATGTCTGGTACTAAAAGTTGAAAAAAATGTAGCCTATATTATCTGTAATAGGTCCCGTCCTTAGATTCTTGTGGAAATATCCGTTTTGGGACCCACTGAGTCCAAAAAAGTGTTTTTTTTGTACATAATGTCTGTCTGTCTGTATGTATACAAAGCTAGAGAGAAAACTATTCTACCGATTTCGAACGAATTTGCACCAAACATGTCAATTAGGCTTGTACAGATGCGCGAGAAAATGTTTGGAACAATTTTGAAAAACAACCCTTTTTATGCCAAAAACCCCAAAAAATCAGTTATTATTTTTTTATAAAAAACGGCTCTAACGATTTTGATAAGATTTGGCTTCTTTGTAACCCTTAATATACCCCTATCAAATGCAAAAAACCGCATCTTTCAAAGACATTATTTTTTAGCTAATAGTAATAACAATAACTAATTTGGGGGGGGGGGGGGGGTTTGGTCAAAAAGGATTTGTTTTTTAAAATTTGTCAAAAGATCTTTCGTGCATCTATACAGGTCTAATTGACATGTTTGGTGCATAATTGTTCGAAATCGATCAATTAGTTTTCTCTCTAGCTAATAATAACCATATTTATTAGTTATTCTCCTACTTTAATGTATCCCCTCTCCTACTTAAATACAATTATGTAGTCATAGTGAATCTGTTTAATAATTTAAATATGTTTGTGTGAAAGTACGTTTCTGGTACCGTTTATTTCAATAGTGCTGGATTTGATTAAAGAATTGAATGTGGTATGTGAATTAAATTTCAGTTGCTTGTAAATGATGGAACATAAAATGTTCACAAGGTATGTCATACTGATAAAGTCTCTAAAATATTTTAATTTTGTGATAGAAAAAGTCTATAGGCCAAATTATATATTTTTCCTTACTAGTAAGCCCCATGAAAAATCACAGGCACTTTAATTACATACACATCAAAAATTCACCATTTAAAAAAGAACTACTTAAAAGGAAATAATATAACTATGCTGAGAGTATTTTTAACTCGATAAATTTGTACAATTAATTGTAAGGATTTTTTTAAACTGTAGGCCTATTTGTTAAAATTATGTATTTACTACATTTACATTATTATATGTTTAAATAAAGATAAACATATTATCTTTAATTGCTTCTTATGTCATATTAAAATATCGATATAGACGTTATTAATATTACGATGAATAAATTAATAATTGAATAATGTTTTATGTTACACGAAGATGTTAAAAGTTAAGCGAATGGGTATATCTACTTAAAATTTTCTATAAATGAATATATTGATGATAAAATGTTGTATTTTTACTTTCCATACCCTATACTAGGTAAGTTAAGTATTGCGATCGACCCAAAAATTGGATGTCGAGTTTTCATAATATATTTACGTTTCAAGGCCCCCTGAGTCCAAAAAATGCATTTTTGGCAATTGGTCTGTCTGTGTGTCTGTGTGTCTGTGTGTGTGTGTGTGTCCGGAGTGCACAGGGCAAACGGCTGGACGGATCGAACTGAAATTTACAGGATATCTTCAAACACGTAAACAATTAAACCCATGTAAATTTGAAGCAAATCGGAGGTGGTGTCTTACCGTGGAACTAGTTTTTAGCACATTTTTGGTATTTACTCCAAAACCCCTCTAACGATTTTGATTAAACTTTGCTAACATACTCTACTCAGACCCCCTTAACACGCTATGTACGCTATATACCCTTAAAAATTCGTTGAAAAAAGTTATTACAAAAACGCAAGTTATTTTGTATCTCCGAAATGGCTGGTCCTATCGACTTGAAAATGGTCTCATTCGATTCAGCGTCCAAAAGAATGTCAAAAAAGATACCCCACTCAACTTTTTCCATTTTTTCAAAAATTGACCCCAAAAACGCCCTTTTTGGGGGCAAAAATGACATTTTTTAAACTAGCCGTGTTTGGTATCGACCTTGATATTTTTGGGGGTGAGAAATCGATTGAGACCAAAATCAGGTCCGTGGGATTAACCGTTTTGAAGTTAGTACCGCTTTCTTCGAAACGGATACTCCTATTAACTCGAAAATGGTATCATCAATCTCTCGCTCGAAAAATTTGGTAATTGATACAGCATCTATTTTGGTAAGGAAAGTTGTGTGATGTGCACACCAGATGTTTATTCATGTTATTAGTAAGCCCCTCGAAAAATCACAGGCTGATTAATTAGATACACATCAGAAATACATAATTTAAAACACAAACAATTTAAAAACAACATTAAGGCCTGCTTATCTAGGCCTACGAAGATTATTAACTCGGTAAATGTGTACAATAATAAGGATTATAAAACTGTATGCCTGTTTGTTAAACATTTTTATTTACATACGTTATTATATATTTAAATAAAGATAAACGTACTATCTTTTAATTGTTTTTTATTTCATATTGATAGATCGCAATATATGATTTAGAAGTTGTTAATATTAGGCCTATAGTGAAAAAAATAATAATTTAATATGTTTATATGTTATACGAAGATGTACGAATGTTTCCGAAGCTAAACGAATAAGTATCTCTTTTTTAAAATTGTATAAACAAATATATTGATAATAAAATGTTATATTTATATTCATGTAACAACCTCCAAGCAAATATTATAACGTATATTATAGCATACATTAGTTTTATAACTCATTTAAAAAAATCAACTTCACAAGAAATTATAACGACTGAAGTTGTAAACATAACCCCAAACTATAATCTACACTGGGTTTGTTTAAGTATTACAGATGATTGGAGAAATCAGCTGTTATATGTTACTCACATACCTCAAAGCAAATAGCCTACGTTAGTTCTATAACTCTTATTAAAAAAAATTCAACTTCACAAGACTTTATATAACTGATTGAAGTTGTAAACATAATTCCAAAGTACAATCAACGCTACGATTTATTAAAAAGTACTACACACGGTATATAGAATACTAACGGTAGGGTTCACGCGTGGATGCGCAGTAACTCGTGACGTCATCGGTGCCCAGTTTCTCATAAGCTCCATAATAAGCTTTTCATGGAGCCTTATGTAAACATTGAATAACTTTAAAAATATTTAACCGAATTTAATAAAATTTGAACAACTTATGTAGAACATACCTATAATAATAATATAAAAAACCCAGATTGTTAAAACAAATTTTAATAAGTTTACTGATTAGGCCTATATAAAAATTACTATTTTAAATTCGACAAATGGTGAACAATATTTTTTTAATTTTGTATTATTTAACATTTATTTTAATTATGTATTGGCTTATGAATATAATAAGTTATAGAGAATTTTATTATGAATCCAAATATTTTGTAATATTTCAAATCGAATATATATTTCAAAAGATATGTAGGCCTACATTTGAAAAATGTAGTGTACAATTTTGTTTACAAAGTATATACGTTTTCGATACTAAAAACGACTGAAATACGACTGCAATCAATAATAAACAGCTGATTTTCATTACTCTTAGCAGTGGGCACCGATGACGTCAAGAATAGATGCGCGTGAATCCTACCGTTAGTATCCTATATACCGTGGTACTACAGATGATGGGTGAAATCAGCTGTTATATTATATTGTTAGTCAAAAAAAATCATTGATAAATTCACAGCACTTTGCAAAATAAGTATTTCTATGTGCGACTAAAGCCCAATTATTAAAATTCCTAATAGTCTCTATTTAAATCAAATTATACATTCAAAGTTTTTTTGAATGTGTATTTATTCAACGGTTGTACTAACGACCAATTATTACAGACGAAGTAATTTTGTATTCAACGATTGTATACTTTAGGGAATTCCTTGGCGTTTGCACAAGCAACAAAACTAACAAGCCAATTTTCTACTCCGTATCGCATTCATTTCTTACAAAGAAACCCTCTTTCACAAAGCTCCCAAAGATGTTACAATCACTTAAAATGGTTTATTTGAACATTCGTATACGAATTAGTATCGTATGTATATTTAGAAACACAGGGAGTTTAGAAAGAGGTTGCCACAACTTCAAGAGACGATAGAGGACCTAAAAACAGCAAACTGTTCATATTGAACATTTGTCCAGAAAATCTTCTTTTTCCAAATATCCACCATTTTGTTTTTAACACGCTTTCATTACCTTGGTATGTATATATGTAACGGAATCTTTGATTTTCACCCCCTTCAAAACCTCTGTTTGATTTGAAATTTTGCACCCTTATCAAGGGCCGATGACAATTCAATAATTTAAATTGTTTGTCCCACTATCCCATTATACCGGCCAGCGACCCTTAGGATTAGCGATTTTTTTTATAACTTGACCTGTACGTAAAGGAATCTTTCATAGTAGTTTTAACCAACTTAAAGTCTGATTAACTTGAACATTTGTACACGTATCAAATACCGATGACAATACTGTACAATAATTTACGTACACCCCACCCCTACTCGCACCCCCACCTCCGCACCCCCTAAATTTTACATACATAATTTTAAATCTATTGCCACACATACGATATACAAAAAAATATAGTTTCTTGATTACAATTACGTAGGCTACTTTTGATTCTGTTTTGAGATTAAAAAATCAGAAAATAAATTGTAGTTTAAAAAACTAAAAAACACGCTTTAATAGCAAACCGTACTAAAAATTTGAAAATATTTGTAAAAAAGCGTGGGGTGCGTTTTACTATATTTGTATAATAACTCTACTTTTATAAATCTACCAATGAAATATTTGTAACATTTAATGAAAAGCACCCCATTTTTAGTTCGATTTGCTATTAAAGCGTGTTCTTTTAGTTTTTTTAAAACTGTAATTCATTCAAACAACACTAACCCAGCTGTTGACAATACTTGCAAACTTGCACTTCAAACGTTTTGACTTGCACAACAATTTCGATTCCATTTTCTCCCACTAAGAGTGCTGGCACTCAGGGCTATAGAATACAAGGGCTAGACCAGTCCGCCAAGGAAAGCGTTCCCGTGCTGCCACTGCGATGACGTCACGGTGGTACCTCCTGCTCCATTCCCACCGCTTCTCATAAGTATTCTTTGCTACAATAATTTCAATTTCTTAGCAAAGCTGTAACATTTTTATGAAGCGCTCTTCTTTAATTTTAGTATTGACACTACACAGAGCAATAAGTAGACTGTAAGCAATTAGTCTAAAGATGTAAGAAGAAGATAGAGATTATAGAAATAATAGAAATAATAGAGATAATAGAGATAATAGAAATAATAATTGTATTTATTACAATAAACCACCAAAACTTGAATGTCATACTGCAGTTTAATAAAACATGTGTAATACTTATAAAATAAAACACATAAAAGTTATAAATACTTAATGAGTAGCTTATATGCAGATATGCACATAACATAATAATTACTGCTGAGATAAAATATTAAAAAAATAAAATAAAACTGCTTTATAGAAATTTTCCTTCTCTAGGCCTTAGGGAATACTTAATTTAATAGTTGAATTTAAACAATTGAACTATTTAAATTAAAATTGGCACTGTGCAATTTAATTTAGTCTATAAGTTTAAATTAAAATTATATTTTATTTATTTATTTTTGTCATCAATAATTTCATTACTCTAGGTTTAAATTTGATTATATATAATTATTTGTATATTATATATTTATTTATATCTAATTATTCTGACAATTTTAAGTGCATTTTGCTAGTAAAGATTTTTTTTAAACATTTTAACTTTATAGCTGCAGAAGAAATTACTTGAGAACCTTGGTAACTTTTCAACATAAAGTAATCTCGCTTGCAACTCTTACATTAAATAAATAATATTTTTTAATGTTTATTTTAATTTGAAGCTGATTATTTAAAATTTGTTGTTTTTAAATTTTGAGTTATCAATAATTACCGGTGCTCTAAGTTTAAATTTTATCATTATTTATATATTTATTTACATCACATTATTCTGAAAATTTTTGATCTAATGTACTTTGTTGGTAAAAGTGTTTCTTAGTATGTTCAAGTAACACTGCAGACAATATTACTTGATAATCTTGGAAATATTTCATAAAGTAATCTCGTCTGCAACGTAACATTAAATAAATGCATACCTTGTTAAACATGTAATTTAAGTGATTGTGTATATTGTGTAATTTTTTAAAGAAATTCATTGAATGCCTCTTCGAGAAAATTAGCATTGAATATGCGTCAAAAGGCGAAAATCTTGCGGAATTATATACTTTCTTTAAACACTTGTACTGAAAAAAATCATTGCTCAATATTAATCAAACTCGCTAAACATATAACTTAGGTGATTGTGTGCATTGTATAAATTTTTCAAGAAATTTGTGTAATACCTCTCCGAGAAAATTAGCTTTAAATATGCGTCAAAAGGCGGAAAATCTCGCGGAATTATATATCTTCTATAAATACTTGTACTGAACAAAATAATTACTCAATATTCACCAAACTTGGTTAACATATAATTTAGGTGATTGTGTGTATTTCATAATTTTTTAAAGAATTGTCGTATGCATCGTTATATTAAATAACACGTGAGAGCTAAGGCGAACCGTGCTTACGCGGCGTGTCATGGTACCAGAGTGACGTCACTTAGGAGAGGGGGCAAGAGGAAGTTTGGGACAGTCGGCGAGCGTCAACATCAAAGGAGTGGTCCAGCCCTTGTATTCTATAGCCCTGGCTGGCACTACTGCAATGTATTGTGCCAGTCAAAAGGATTTCACTTTCAAAGAATTTTTGCAATAAAAATCATTTAATGGTTTTTGGCACTTACAAAGTTTTGGAAATGCACGCTTCATTTAACTTCTCTTATAGGTCATTTGCAGTGCTTCTAAATAATGGCAAATAAAGGCAAACAAAACGTGCAAACTCCGAAATGTGTTCATAAATCGCTTTCAAATGGGCTCAATAGTAAGCTCGTAAGTTTCCCCCTAATATAAAATTGACCCTTTTTTGTTATTACCAACTATATATATGTAATAACGTTTTTTTTGGAAATAACTCAAAAAGTATAATAGATAGCAAAAAAAGAAATAGCTATATGTTTTTTTGTAAGGAATTTCCATCAGCGTTGTTTGAAATAAACGAAATTTAAATTGCTTGTCGTAATAAAAAGTTATTAACAAAAAAACCCTTTTTTAATTAACAATTAAATTACGATGCCCCTGTTTGGCCAGGGAACATGCGATTCTCGACAAAAGGTGAGTATTTTTATGTACTTTAAGCTCACAAATTTGTTTTTATATATTCCCAAAAACTAACTACTCGCTGCTGAAGAAAAATTTACCGATTTTGATGTTTCACGTCTTAAACTCTTCATAAGACTTTATATTTTTACAATCATATGGTTTTGTATTTTTACAAATTTTAATAATACTTTTTACTAAATAATTAATCAGTTCAGCTCAAACTTGGCATGAAGTTTAAACCTAACAATGATAGATTTTAAGAAAAACAAGCGATTCTATCTAACCATACGTTTCAATATGGCGGCTGTTTGAAAATTTCAAACCTAAACTACTCAACAACCGAAAACTTTAACAACAAATTTCAAAAATACTTTTTTGTAGCATTTTTTATTCGGATGGTGTAACTCTAAAAACAATCGAATAAAGCATAGGCCTAACAGTTAAGTTAAATATAATAACAGCATATGTACATACAATATTGTTGAGTTTACTGTGTTGGTATAGGATGCCAACCAATTATTACACATAACAAGCCCTTAATCCTTCGTCCCATTGTTTTGTCAGTTACACCATCCGGTAGGGAATTAAAAGGGCTACGCAAAAATACATTGAATTTTTTTTGTTAAAATGCTCTCCCTTTGGGTAATTCAGGTTTACAGCCGCCATTTTAAAAACATTATTGGATATAATCGTTAAGTTTTCTTAAAATATAGCATTAAAATATAGAATTCATGCTATATTTAACTCAATCTGTTTTAAGTTTTAACTCAATCGGACAAACCGTTCTCTGGATATGAATTATTTTGTAAAAGAAACAAAATGTCCAATAATCTAAATATATATTGAATTTCTCTTTATTCGTTTTATTTAATTGAGAGGTGATAGTTGATCGCTTAAAAACAATAAAAGAATTTTTTAAACTTGCACAATCTTGAAACACTTTAAATCACTACTGAATGATTACGGAACAGAAATGTTACACATGCAGTGGTTAATTAAAGCACTTTCTCAACAATGCAAATTAACAGCTGATTGGTAAATACATTACATTACAGCTGTTAAGCAATACATTACGTTAATTTCCATTAAAAACAATTGATATTGTCTGATACGGCTGCGTTTTGAGGAAAATACCAAAGAACAAAAGCGTAGTAAAATAATTTGTTCACAAAAAAATCCAATAAAAATAAGGTGATAGTATTTTTAAAATTAAAGATGGCAGCCATATTGGAAAAATGGTAAAGATTAAAAATATGGTACACCGTAATTTTAATGTATGTATAAATCTAGGGAAGGTTACCAATTTAAAGTTTTTCGAGAAACTGATAAAATCCAAAATCCCTATGGTGGCCATCTTGACGTTGATCACCCTGTTTATACATACATGTATAAATCAATTTTTTTAAATACCTATACACAGTACATTGCGTGCTTAGCACGCCAACCGGCAAATATTGAGAGTATTTTCGATACCCAATGCATTGCGTGCTTCGCACGCCAACCTCTATATTTTGAGGATATAGAAAATGCATTGCGTGCTTCGCACTTCAATCCCCGTATTGGGGGTATTTTCAATACACAATGCATTGCGTGCTTCGCACGCCAACCCCCGTGTTGGGGGTATTTTCAATACACAATGCATTGTGTGCTTCGCACGCCAACCCCTCACCAGATTTTTGTTTAACGACGCTAGACTGGTATTATTAATCGTACACAATAAATTCCTATATACAATTGATGATTGAAATACTTGCCTCTACTAACTTCTAACAATATATAGCAGCCCATAGACGTTATAATAAATTTTCAGTCCACCCAAGCAAGAAAACGCCAACGGTCAGTATCCCCTAGGTCGGCAAAATATATAGAATTTATATAAACCCCTCTTTATAGCTTTGACACCGTTTCTCTACACATATTTAACAGACTGTGCTTTTCAGATATTTATTATGGTTTAAATCCTTTAGATATATTATATCGACTGCGGATAACTACGATCATGAATGGTTGAGTTATGTACATGGAAAGGTATTGTAATGGTGTCACCATATGTTGGAAGTGTTTAGAGCAGTAATTATGTGCTTTTATAACTAAAATATAGTGCATTTCCCTTTGACGTTTGTAAGAACTTATTAACCCTATAAGCGTCAGGCAACGAGAATTCTCGTCGATTGCGTTCGGCTACATACCGGCATCCGAGTGTCAGGCGACGAGAATTCTCGTTGATGCGTTTAAATCAAAATTGATGTATCAAAAATAATAGTAAGTATATCATATTATACATCATTGTACTCAGGACATTCTCACGATTAATTTGGTATATTGTTTATTACACTATGTCTTATAACTATCTCGAACAAAATACACAAAAGTTCAAAACATGACAAAAGCGTTAGTCTGTCTCGTGACAGCAAAAAATAAACGGAGTTTTTCTCTTACCTTATCATAGACTAAATATTGTCTGACAAAGAAGTTAGTTATGTCATTGTATAGATCGAGACCTGCATATTTTGTATTTATAATTAAATAATTTTTATTATTTTTCCAAAACCTTTACTTTTGAAAATTAGGTTTAAAAATTTATTTATTTTACCGTTCGCAAAGCAAAAAGTTTTAGAAATTTAAAAAAAATATTTATTTTGTATAGCAATGCTAACCATACTTTTCTAAACAAGAAAATATATAATAGTATACACTTTACTTGAATAGGCTACATTATATAGAGTTTTCAATATGAACAGGTAATTTTTTGCAAATTGCTCATTTTGGTTATTTTACCCCAAAATATTGTTTTTTTTAGAAAGCAATTTGTTTCAATTGTTTTATGTAAAGAAATGTTTTTTCTACATTTTGTACGATTTGGATTTATAATTAAATTTTTTTACCTATTTTTCCAAGAGCCCTACATTTGAAACTTTTGTTTACCAATTTAATTTGTTTTCCGTTCAAAACGCAAAATAAGTTAGAGAATTTTTTTTTTAAATATTTTATCTACACAGAAATGTTCTTCATACTTTCCTAAACAATAAAATGTATAATAGTGTACACTTTACATAAATAGGATACATTTTATAGAGGTTTAAGTGATAATGTGTTCAAGCAGTGAAAAAGTGCCTGACGCTTAGAGGTATATCTAGCAGTAATTGGCCTGACGCTTATAGGGTTAAAACCATTTTGGGGGTAGATAGATTGAACGGTCATTATTTCGGGAAAAGTTAGGACCATGAGGTCCTCTGTTGCACCCATACACAATTCAAGTTTTTATAGATATTGACACACTAAGGTCTACAACAAAACAAAAATTAAAAATAAAAGCAAAAAAATTTGCATACAAAAAAGCACAAAAATTGGTAAAAATCCTAAACCAATAAAGTTTTTTAAACCTTACAAAATAAAATAGCCTGTTTTTTTAAACATATTTGTTGTGGACAAAGAATAAACTACTTATTATATAAACAACATTCGCGCCCACATTCATCTGTTCTAATATTATAAAGAAGTAACATTTGTTTTTTTGTTTGTATGTAGGGGGTAATATCTGGAACTACTGAACCGATTGAAAAAATAGTTTTACTAATAAAAAGCTTCACTAACCCTGAGCAATAAAAATATTTTTATTTCAATATTTGTAAATGTAGTCGGAAAAATCTTAGGTTTGGCCTACGCTGTTGAACCACCACATGTATTTACATTTATTACCATAAAACCAATTGAATTAAATAACACATAAAACAGCTGTTTGATCTAATGTTTCCATTAACAGCTGGTTTCAAACTTTGAGGCAATTATTGGTATTTACAACTTTTATTTTAGGTTTTAATTAAAGTGTAGACCTGAGCCTTGCTGGTTATTTTAACCTTTATTATAACTGCTGTTGAAATATCTATACTAATATAATAAAGAGGTAAAGTTTGTTTTTTGTTTGTTTGTATGTAGGGGGTAATCTCTGGAACTACTGAACCGGTTGAAAAAGCAGTTTTACTAATAAAAAGCTACACTATCCCTGAGCAGCATAGGCTATAATTCATTTCGATAAAAACCGTTTTTATTTCAATATTTGTAAATTTAGTCGGAAAAGAATTCTTAGGTTAGGCCTAGACTGATGAACTAACACATGTATTTACATTTATTTCCATAGCAACCAATTGAATAAAATAATATATAAAAAAAACTGTTTGCTCTAATATTTCCAAAGAGCTGATTTTAAACTTCAAAATTTTAAAACGCCTTAAACCAAAATGTTTATTCTACCTTCAATATGAACAATCATTTTATACATCTAAATGTTAATATTTTACTAATATTCGCTTT
>JAGFPH010002955.1:90261-114303 GCA_018207615.1 Philaenus spumarius | reverse complement strand
GGTAAAACGAACAACGGATTCCAATTAATGAAGCAAACAATACGTGTAAGTTATCATGTTATACCTCGATGCGCGTTTATTTTTGTTCACGTTTAAAATATTGTTCAGTTAGACTGCTACCTAGAAGAGGTACTTATAATAAAAATTAAAATCAATATATTTATTACAACGGAATACTTTCGTTGTAAAGTGAGAAATGTGAATTTTTATAATTGTGTAAAAAACTCTACATTTTTCAAACTCTCGCAATTAAAGTAAGTAAATATAAAATGATTGGCCTAATGGGCGTGTTATCCCTTCTACTTCTCCTTAAACCTGCCTTAGCGGTACAACCAATTCCACAAAAAAATAGGTCCACAAATAACATTTAACTGAGGAAATAGACAACGCTCACTTTCTTATAACTTTACCTACTTGCTTACAACCTTTATATAAAAAAAGTATTTCACATTTTAGAGAAAACTATTACAAATATCTATAAGTAAGTAAGGTTTTGTTTCATAAAAAATTACAAAATGTTATAACTGTGTTGGAAAATTTTATTAGGTCTTTTTATAAAATAAAAGTGATGACAACAAAACTGTTCAAAACGAGAAATGTTTGTACTTTTAGGCAAAGAGAAAACTTTTTGCGAGAAATTTGTTGATGATTAGTGGAATTAACTTTTTTCTTTGAAACAATTTCCTGTACGAACCTTTGTTTAGTCAGGAGGAAGGTAATTCCTGTAATGAATACAAAAGATTAAGTTTGTCAACCAGTGGTTCACATATTTCCAGTATAAAGTGTTAACCATTTTTTTGTAAATTGGATGTTTAGATTTTTGAAAGGTTTAAGTAAACTTGCCAACTTGGACCTTGAACATTTTTAAATATAAAATGTTTTGTTTACTACTCATTTAGTAAATGTTTTACTATTAAAACTTTATAACGATTTCGACTTACACAAAATTGAAATAAGTACCCATTTACAAAATGTCACAGAAACCTTAATGCTCTATGAAGTATCGAACTCAATACATTAAAATAAATTGTAAAATGTTCAATATCGTTTTTTTTCTTCGAATTCGGACATAGATTTTTATTTTCATGAATAACAACGTTAAAATTTTAAGTAATTGTAACTACATCATTTGGCAACCGTTTCCAATAAATAAAAAATAGCTGATGAAAATACATTAGGCCTACTACAGATGGGCACAATAATTGTTGTTGCTATTTTAACTGTTCTAAAAAAAAGCTAACAAAAAACTAAAATAAACTAAACCGAATTCCAAAAATGTTTCTGAATATTTTCATTTATTATAATGCATGGAATCCGTTCCTGTATTATAGCACGATAAGTTTTTTTTATGACACCTGTATATATTTATAAATAAAACAAACAAATTTTACACGTCCTGTTCACTAAGAAAAATGTGTTTATCACTTTTATTTACCCTTAGTTTACAGAGACAAACAAGGGTGTACAGTGAAGAACAGAGGTCTATTTTTTTCATCGAGGTTGTACTGTTGACGTTGGACACAATAAACACAACGTGTTGACCGGGCTTACTTCCCCTCTCGGGGTGCATTGCCGGAGTGAGGAATCTGTAGTTTTGACCCAAAACCTGAACCCGACGCGCTACGGCTCTTTAACTGTCAAAATTGGGGTTTCCGTATCCAAACATATATAAAACAATATCCCACACTGTATTTTTAAATTGTTGACCCCAATAACGTTACCTTGAAGTGCTACTACCCTTTCACTGTTAAAATCAGTTTTTCCGTGCCCTAAAATATATATAAAACCATACCCCACACTGTATTTTTAAAATATTGACCACAAAAACGGTACCCCAAGGCGCTACGACTCTTTAACTGTCGAAATCTTTTTTTCCCGTACCAAAAAATATATAAAATGATACCCCACCCGTATTTTCAAAATTCTCGCACTGTATTTAAATAAATGTTGACACCAAAAACGTAACTCCGACGCGCTACATCTTTTTAACTTTCAAAATCGGTTTTCCCGTATCCAAAAATATATAAAACGATACCCCACACTGTATTTTTAAAATGTTGATCCCAATAACGTTACCCCGACCCGCTACGACTCTTTAACTGTCAAAATCGGTTTCCCGTACCCTAAAATATATAACACGATACCCCACACAGTATTTTCAAAATGTTGACCCAAAAACGTGATCCCGACCCAGTACAACTCTTTAACTATAAAAATCGGGTTTCCCGTATCCTAAAACATATAAAACGATATCCCACACTGTATTTTTTTTAATGTTGACCCCAAAAACGTTACCCCAACGCGCTACGACTCTTTAACTGTCAAAATCGGGTTTTCTGTAACCAAAAACATATAAAACGATACCCCACACTGTATTTTCAAAATTCCAAAATTTTAACCCACAAACGTGACCCCGACGCGCTACGACTCACGCTAGAAACCACAAAAGCTTTACAAATCTTCGCAATAAAATTACTTCGTTACGACAGACAGACACACAAAAATGTTCGCATGATTTCAATACTTCGGCATTTTAATGCGAGCCGAAGTAAAATAAAAAAACATCATTGTTTGTTATTGCCCTTTTCCTCAATTTAGGTGAATTCTCCAATTAAACGTTGCTGTTAAATCAATAGTTAATGAGAACCCAATGACGGCGCTCACTTAAAATATCTCCCTGTTTAATACGTTTCCCAAATACAAAGCGATAAATCATTGGTCCATTCATTGGCAAAGGTCAGCGTTGTTAACCAGCTTTAAGGTCACCAAAACATATTCAATTCCTATACAAACTGTATTTCTACTTCAACGACGCTATCTGTAGATCAATCTACTTGATTAATAGTTTAACACTTCACTTGTTGTGCTTTTATTCGCCGTATTCAATTGTTTTTCAGTAGAATCGTTATTTTAAGTACAATTTTACATTATTTAGTTGTAGAATCCCTCTATTAAAGTTCATTTTAGCGAATTTCCATCGGAAATATGAGCTAATGTAGTGTTTCTTATTATAGTGAGACCAAAGTTCGGGAGTGGTAAATGAGCACCGATCATGGTCCCCAGAACAAGTTTTTGGGTCACTCTAAAATCATTAAAAATATATTATATGTACTAGTAAGCCCCCTTGAAAAATCACAGACAAATTATTTAGATACACATCAGAAATACATAATTAAAAAAATACTATTTAAAAACAACAGACTTTATCTAGATCTACCTATAATGACGGTGATTTTTAACTCGGTACTTGTGTACAATTATAAGGATTGTAAAACTGTAGGCCTATTTGTTAAAACATTTTATTAATATTTATTATTATATAACCAAATAAAGACAAAATACATTACATTTGAAATGCTTTCTAACTTCATACTGATAGATCAAATGACTTAGAAGTTATTAATATTATAATAAAGAAATTAATAATGGAATATGTGTATATGTTTATAATGTATTTCTGTTGTGTATCTAATGTTGCCCAAAAAACTAAAACTTACCTATTCTTGCTTAGGCTTTCTTACAGTAAGACTTACCTAAAACAAAAACACAAAGAATTAGTCAAATATAAAACCAATTAATATAAACATAAAACATTAAGACCATCTTAAATTGTTAAGTTCATAAACAATACAACAGTATAACTTTAACAAACACATGAAAACACAATCTGATTAAGTTTAGGTAAAAAGTATGTTTCTATTTATACCTCACAAAGAATACGCCCTAACTAATACGCCATCTTGGATGTAGCCCCACATTAGCCAACTGCAGTCTAATTTCCATTTCGTCTATATTTTCCAACAAACAGACATCATTTTGAAAATATAAATTAGGATTAAGTACACATTGAACTGGGCCTAAAACTCAAACCATTTCCTCGGCCGACCAATGTTAGCAGACATATGCAGAATAACTTCAGCCGTTTTTGCTACGTTTTCACTAAAGAAAAAAAAAATACCAAACTAATCACTGCAAGAAAAAAAGTTCAAACTAACAATCGTAAAATTATTCGATCGACCAGCTGAACCGTCAAGGCAATTCACGACCAAACAAAGCAAACGACACCCTTGCAACCATAAAAGGTTAGTTAGGTGGGAAAGTCCCATCTCTTCCTCCTTATAGTCCGGGAAGCATGTACCATTCCCGTACATTTTTTTTTTCCTGCGCTTGTTATGAAAAGTAGCTCTTGTCACACTACAAACAGAACCCAAAGTAGATGTTTGCCGCACGTGTGCGGCAAAGTGCAATGTTAATAAAATGGGATTTACTTTGCCCGGGTCGCAAAGTAAATGACAACGTTCCATTGGCAGTGGTTTCATTATAGACAAATGTTTATGTACTATCCATATGCTGACTTTTAAACATAAAACAAGTCAGCTGTTCCATTGTTCGTTTATTATTTCCTAACCTGACATTGCTATTATTGATAGTGAGTTGTAGTTAGGCTATTTAAGAGTTGTTATAACTTAAGACGTAAATTGCCACCTCGGCTTCAGCAAGCGTAGGAAAAATCTTATGCACAACACGAGCGCAAAGTGTCTTTGCTGCATTCGAGAACGTTTCTCCCCTACAGCAAAGTGGCACTTTGCACACATGTCGCACAAATAGCTATTTTAAAACAGTGTTAAAACATTCTAAATTTCTTCACATTTCAGAAAATGTTTTACACTTTATACTTTTTAAGCCATTAAACTATACTTATAAAAGCCAAATACCATTGACTCATCAGAGTTTTTCCAAAACCACGAGGTCTACAAACATGAAATTTGGCACTAATACTCTTTATAGGCTCTAGACGCTCACTAAGAAAGGGTTTCCAAAAATTCGAGATTTTAGTATGGGTTTTGGGAGGTCAAAGTTACTAAATCACGATTTATCAAAACCTACCGAACGGATTGGAATGAAATTTGGTATGCAGCTTTCTCTAGGGCCCTAGGTACTCGCTAAGAAAGGGTTTTAAAAAATTCGAAATTTTAGTGGGGTTTGGGGGGGTCAAAGTTAAAAAATCACGATTTCTCTAAAACCATCGAACGGATTGGAATGCAATTTGGTATGTAGCTTCTCCTAGGGCCATAGGTGCTCGCTAAGAACGTTTAAAAAAAAATTCTAAATTTTAGAAGAGGTTTGGGAGTCAGAATTACTACAAAAAACCATCGAACGGATTGGAAGGAAATTTGGTATGTCCTCTAGGGCCATAGATGCTCGCTAAGAAAGGGTTTTAAAAATTGGTAATTTTAGGGGGGTTTGGGGGGGGTAAAGTTACAAAATCACGATTTATCTAAAACCATCGAACGGATTGAATGAAATTGGAATGAAATTTGTGGCTTCTCCTAGGGCCATAGGTGCTCGCTAAGAACGTTTTAAAAAAAATTCGAAATTTTAGGAGAGGTTTGGGGGTCAAAATTACTACAAAAAACCATCGAACGGATTGGAATGAAATTTGGTACGCAGCTTCCTCTAGGGCCCTAGGTACTCGCTAAGAAAGGGTTTTACAAAATTCGAAATTTTAGGGGAGTTTGGGGGGTCAAAGTTGCTAAAATGAAACACCGAACGGATTGGAATTAAATTTATTATGTAGCTTCCTCTAGGGCCCTAGGTGCTCGCTAAGAAAGAGTTTTTAAAAAATCTAAATTTTAGGGGAGGTTTAGGGGGGGTGAAAGTTACTAGAAATCCCCATAAGAAATACATAGTGTAATATATTTATTTATATAATATATTTTTTGTTAATATACATTTAACTTTGATTTGTCTATCCGTGTAAAGCCGGGTTGGGACAGCTAGTAATGTATACAACTTATTTTAAACTATGTATTCAATTTATTACCACATATTTTCCACCGATGAAAATCCAAAACCCGAGCTTCGTCCTCCCGGAAAGATATCATGCTGTAAATATATAAACGCCAAAGCAAACAGTGAGCCAAAGGATTTTAAACTTTAATTCAATGCCGGAAGTAATAAAACCTATATACAGGGTGACACAAAAGTATGTGACCGGCTTTATATTTTTATAACCATTGCAGACTACGCAACGAAACTTTGTGCATTGTTTCTCTATACCAAATCAAAACATTTTTGAAGCAATTATAATTTTGTATCACCTGTAAGGGACGGCCCGCAGGGAGTCGGAGGAAAATCTTAAATAGGAGCATAGGTCGAATTATAGCAGATGTTCGGAAAGTCTGGAAACGGTTTAATATTTCGTATATAAGGAAAATTTAAAGGTAGATGTGATTGAGGAACCTACTCTATGTAAAAATACTATTTTATTAAGATTTCAAAAAAATATAAAACCATGAATTCGTCCTACCTGAACAGAATATCAACTTTATGTGTATGTTATTACAAAAGTGTATGTTATTCTGGTTTCTACTCGTTTATAGCCAGGTAGTGTTTATTTTGGAAACTTCGTGGATTTGGTTTTATTTTTAACGTGGTGAATATACTGTTTTTCGGAGCAAATGTTTGTTTATAATTGAATAAATTATCTAGTACTATTATTTATATCTGCAATTGAAGTGAGTTTTGTTTATTGTGTTGTGGTAGTGTTTTTTAATTCTTTACTATGTCGTGCGGTAAATGTAATGAAAAGATTATAAATATAAAGGAAAGTGTTAAGTGTAATGACTGCCAGGGTCAGTTCCATCTAGCGTGTTGCAGACTTAAATCGATGAAAGGTTTAAAAAATCTTACCTCGAGAAACCTTGCAGTTTGGAAGTGTGATGATTGCGCCGTTGAGTCTGTCTCGTCACGCTCAGATGGGGATGAATCACCGGTATTGGAACTCTTAAAGAAAATACAGCAAGAGATGTCCGATGATCGGAAAGAAAATAGGAAAAATTTCGCTGGAATAGAAGCAGCCACAAACTCAGTAAAAACTACACTTGAAGATTTTAAACATAAGTTGGAATCATTCGAATTAGAAAATTCTAAACTTAAGGTTGAATGTTCAAGGTTGGTTGTAAGTTGCGTAAATATAACGGCAACCTATTCCATAAAGTGTCTAGTTTGCAACACGAAATATTGGATCTGCAGCAATACTCGAGAAACCACAACCTGGAAATTAAAGGTATACCGGTTACGTTAAATGAAGACATATATGCTGTCATCGATTCAGTGGCCTTGAGTCTGGATGTTCCTTACGCTAGAAATGATGTTTCCATTGCACATCGGTTACCAGCTCCTAGAGATCGTCCCTTCCCGCCTACAATCATAGTTCAGTTTGTTTCGCGATTGACGCGGGCAACTTGGCTTACTGCTGCAAAGAGGAGGAAACTTAACACATTGAACATTTCAAGCTCCTTCAGTCCTGGACCGATGTTTATTAATGACCACCTTACACCGTCTAATAAAAATCTACTCAGAATTGCGAAAAATCTCGTAAGGGAGAAGAGGTTGGCTTTTGCTTGGACCAAGGATGGGAGGATTTTGGTTAGAAGGACGCCGACTTCACCTTCTGTTCGAGTATGGAGTGTTGAGGAGATCGAAAATCATGCTCTCGAGGTGACTTCGTCAGGAGGTGGCAGAGAGAGTATTAACTCTATCGAACACTCGCAATAACCAGGTTTTTGTGTGACTGTAGAGTTATGTCAATTATGTATGTTTTATAGCTCTTTGAGTATGTTATGTAAGGGTGAGATTGAATGGTGAATGTGAGCGATTGAAACAATAAATATAAACGTATACATTCTTTTGTATTTATTACTTTATAATTATAATTATGGGAAAGGGTTGTTTTTATTTTTATTTCTTATTAAATGTCTTATTCTTGGGTATGAGCTTAAGTTTATAGCTTTTGGGAATGAGTATGTAAGGGTGTGAGTGAAGGGCGAATTTGAGAGTCTGAAACTATAAAATAAATATAAATTTATGCATTTTTTTTGTATTTATGAATAGGAAAAGGGTTATGTTCATTTTTTATTTCTTATTTTAATTTCTTATTACAGTTTTTATACCGCATTAGAAGAATGATCAATGCAAATTGATTTTTATTTCCTTAATTGTATAAGTGGTATTTAGGTTATTTATAAGTAATTTCAAGTGTTCTGTATTCTTTTTATTTGTAGTTTGGAATAGGGGTTGTTTTGTTTTTTGTTTTTAATTAGTTTATCTTATACGATTTGTTTAGTTAGGTTTTTATGTTTTGTATATCTGGCACCAATTTGCAAGTGTAGCTGTGTAATGGGGCGGAGGGTGAGCTAGGCTTATATAAGTACCTTTTTGTTAGTTGTTTAGGATTATGAATAGAGTTAGGGATATTGATTTGTTCGGGAGTGTGGGATGTGTCGAACTGAGTGATGGTTTGTGCTATAGTTTCGGTGACAATCTAGATGGCTACCTTACTTTAAACATATTTAGTTCTAATATAAGGAGTTATTCAAAAAATATTGACAATATGTTAATTTATTTAGAAGGGATTAACAGTAAATTTGATATTATTGTTTTAACTGAGTGTTGGATTGGTGAGGGGGCTGTGGACATTAATTTCGGGGGGTACGATATGATCAGGACTGTTAATAAAAAAAATCAAAATGATGGTACTATTATATATGTAAAGCAGTCCTTATCAGCCGTGTCCCAAGAGATTGTGTTGAGTGATGTAAATGGGTTGATTCTTGATTTTGTAATGGGGGACAGACGATGCAGTTTGTTGGCTTTGTATAGGACTCATGACAGTGACGTTGAACTTTTTATTGACGCTTTAGAAAATTACTACAGCACTGTAAATAAACATAAGACTTATATTTTCACAGGCGATATAAATTTAAATTTATTGAAAAATGACAGATATATTGACCGATACTTAAATGTACTGACTGGGGCCGGGTTTGTAAGCTGTGTGAACGTACCGACTCGAGTGTCCGGCGAGGGTAGTTCATGCATTGACCATGTATTTGTTAACCATTTTGATTTCGAGAAAGTGCAGGCTGCAGTAATTCAAACCCACGTCACGGACCATTATAGCACAGCGCTTGGCATACAGTTTGAGCTGCCTTCGGGGTCAGTTTTGAAGTCTCCAATTCCGTCTTTTTTCGATAGAAATGAATTTGTTCGATTATTGACTAAACTAGAATGGGAATCTGTTACCTGTTCGCAAGATATCCGAGTTTGTTCTTTAATTTTTGAATCTCTTATTCGGAAGCTTGTGCGCGATTCAACGAAAAGTACTTCATCGTTCATATCACGCAATAAAAAATTAAAACCTTGGATTAGTACTGGTCTTATTCGATCTATTAGAAAGAGAGATAAAATCGCAAAATTAGTAAGGAAGCAACCATTTAATACGGTCCTTATAGCTTATTTTAAAACTTATAGAAACCAACTAAACACTATTATAAAGGCAGTTAAACGGAATTATTATAGAGACCAATTAACTCAATGTAGAAATGATCCGAAACGTCTTTGGGAAATTATAAACGATTTGAGCGGTCGCGGTAACAGTAAGAAAGGGTTTCCAATAAAACAATATTTGCATGGTTCCCAGTCAGACATAAACACAGACACATATAAACAAGTTGCTAATGAATTCAATTCGTACTTCTCCAACGTCGGATATAATTTAGCGTTATCTATCGACTCCGGTGGTGAACCTATAATAAGGGACGAAGACTACGTGACATTATCTAATTTCAACTTACGTACTGTTACTGAATACGACATTATAAGATATGCAAACAGTTTGCGGGGTGGCTCTGCACCTGGCTGCGATGGCATCTCAGCGTCCCTTCTTAAGGACAACATTGATCTGTTTATGAAGCCTTTGCTTCACATAACAAACTTAAGTATTGAGTCAGGAATATTTCCTGATATATATAAAACTGCTATGGTTTTCCCTCTTTTTAAAACTAACGACAAATCGGAAAAAAATAATTATCGTCCTATATCTCTATTAAGCGTGTTTTCAAAAATTATTGAAAAAATCGTTAAAGACCAGCTAATTTCATATTTAAACAAACACAAAATTTTAACGCGTTGTCAGTACGGCTTTAGACGAGACAGAGGGATATCTGATGCCCTGTTTGATTTGACCAGAACATCAATGATATTATTAGCAGTAATAGGCGTAGCATTGTGGTTTTTTTGGATCTTGCTAAAGCGTTTGACTCCGTTGACAGGGAGAAACTTCTTCGCAAATTGAAATTAATCGGTTGTAGAAGAAATTATTACTCGTGGTTTGAAAGCTACCTGTCCAATAGGAAGCAGATTGTTTCTATATGTGAGGTAAACAGTGATAGTTGTTCTGTTAACTATGGGTGGTTCAGGGATACTCTGGGGCCGCTTTTTTTCTTGATTTATATAAACAATTTGAACAAATTAAATATTGAGGGCAAATTCTTTCTTTTTGCTGATGATACGGCTATATTATTTGAAGGGGAAACTTGGGAAGAAGTACAGGGAAAGGCATTGAGGGGTTTGGCTTCCGTAAAAAAGTGGTTTGACCAAAACGTGTTAACTCTTAATGTTTCTAAAACTAAATTTCTGCCGATTTCACTGAGAGCTTGCACTGATCTAAATCTAAATTCTTTAAAACTACATTCTTGTGGTGATTATCTAAACAAGGTATGTTTGTGCGAACATATTGAAAGCACTGATTGTTATAAGTATCTTGGAGTAATGTTTGATAAACGGATGAAATGGACTGAACATGTCAAATATGTAAAGCAAAAAACACGCAAACTAATCTATGTTTTTAAGCATCTTAGTGAAATCCTTAATGTTCAAGAGCTGAAACTATCTTATTATGCATATTGTCAATCATTATTTATGGGGGGAATAATAGCCTGGGGGGTGCCTTTAAAACAATTCTTGAACCTCTTAACATAATTCAAAAATCTATACTTAAAGCTGCATTGCGTAAAGGTCGTTGTTTTTCTACTGAGACACTTTTTGACGAATTTAAGGTTATGAATCTTAGACAAATTTATGTCAAAACTCTTGCAATTTATATTTTTAAAAACTACCGAGATATTTTCGAAATTACCGATCATCAACGTTTGACACGCAGCTCAAAGTCACTTGGAATTTTAAATAAAAAATTAAGTAAGACTTTCTCGGTCACGAATTCACATTACATAGCTCATGTTTTATATAGGAATCTACCTGACCACTTACGTATGTTTCATAACTTTAAACTTCAGACATTTAAGAAGCATATTACAAATTGGCTTCTGGAATTGGGAAGGGACGGTACTGAGAATGGCATTGTATCCATCTACAGGTAGCAAATATATTTACCCTTGTTTATTGTACTACCTTATCTCTCTCGCTATTATTGATTCTCGTGTGTTGAAGCAGTAACTATTTGTTGACCCGGGTTGTTTTGGTCCGATATGGACTTGGATTCCTCCGTTTGGCACTTCCCACTCTACTCTACCTCTATTGTTTTTATATTATAAAACTTTAATATAGATCAATAAATATATTATGTCTTCCTTGTTGTAACTTAGATTTTTAGATGCGACTCGTGCCTACGCACAGGCTAAGCCTATGTGGGCACAATTTCCGTGATATTATTATACATTTTTTCTGTATTATATTTAAGGAAATATAAATAAATTGAATTGAATTGAATTGAATTGAAATCGAATGTTTAAGAGATCCTATAATTTAATGGTAACACATGCAATAGTGGTAACACGTCGGTTTACTGAAAGCGTTTCCATTTATATTATCTCGTGTTGCATAATCATCAATACCGTAATCTACTTCAAAGGTAAAAGGTGAATATGTAGGTAATTTCAGGAGTGTTTGTTCCTGATTTAACTATACATTATGTGGAATGAAAATTGATTGTAAACATTGTTCACAGTGAAACTACGTTTACATGATTAGTTCCATCAATATTATATTTCGTCAACAATCGTGTTCACACTTCGTTATGAAATAAATTAAACATTACTGTGCAATAAATTAGCTTCAGAGGACTATTCTGCAAATATTCTAGTCACGGGTCAATTTTGTACAAAAGAATTAAATGTATTTCCATAATATTGCAAATGTTTATGTGTACATTCTAGTGGGTTTGAACATTCGCAAGAGTTTTCTGCAAGAGTAAACCACGAAATATTTACAAGGTAAAAGTTTGTAATTTGTAATAAATTCTATTGGCATGTTGGCCACTTTTCTTCCTGTGTATTTGCACGAAATCTCGCGGACCGTACCAAACCACTTCGATATAATATATCTGTTATATGCACATATTTAGCAGAAAATGACATAGAATCATCCGTCTCCACTCCACCCCTTAAATTATATATAAACATACCATACATATATTTATGTATATTTATAATTCTTCTGCAAGTATATATATCACTCAACTCTTCCTAAACGGATCTAACAATATTGATGAAATTTTGTGTACGTGTTTGAGTGTGTCCCTGGATGGTTTAGATTCACAATTGGAAGTGGTTGAAATGGGGGTGCTACCCATATTCAATAAATATAAATTAAACTAACTGCCCACAAGCTATAAAGCTAAAATTATGTAATATGTTATACTGTTACGTGCTCATTATATTGTGGCTTCTCTACGCCGTCGTCCGAACGTAGAAGTACAAGAAAACGTGAAAGCAACGAAAAGCAATTTCGCAAATACTATTAAATGACCAACTCTCCTAATGTGATGTTCAACACGATAATCCGGATACAAAACCCAACAGCGTCTAATAATATTGATAAGATATAGAAAGACAAATCCGGCCCCAGAGTCGACTCACCGTTCGGACGTGCACCTTTAGGAGAAATGCGTGGCTCTTGAAGGTTACAACGACCTAAACGTGAAGTGAAATGTGTTTTGTGTGTGTATGTTTATGTGTTTATAGTTCTGTTTGTATTTTCCTGATGATGGATGAACAACCTGAAACTACAATATAGAGACAAGGTAAGAAAATACCTCGTTATTATGATTTTTCTCGTTATTTGGCCATTTTTTGGGTAGTAAAACCCCTTAAAAATATATAATTTAAAAAATGAAAAAACACCTGGAGATATCCCAGGACTACAAAGACATACCAAATTCCATCAAAATCGGACAGTTGGTATGGTCTCCAGCTCTGTACACATCCTAACAGACACACGGGCAGACATCACCAAAAAACCACTTTTTTGATTTCACGGAGCACCAAAACAAATAATTCCACTAAAAATATTTTTGGGTTCAGGGAGCACCAACACAGATATTTCCAATAAACAATTTTTTGGGGTTCAGGGAGCACCAAAACAGATAGTTCCACTAAAAATTCAAATTCGAAAATTTGGACAAAAACTATACTTTCTCCATATACTACGAATAGGGGGGGGGGGGGGAGAGGAAGTAAAAACACAATTTTATATCAACAGAAAATAATACATTCTTTCACGTAGCTGTGCCGCTGACGTCAGTTGAGCAAATTTCCAAAATTAAGTTAATTTATGTTTTAGGGTTTCAACAAACTATTTTGGAAATCTGCCGTAAAATTCGGCCGTTAGAGTATGAACACATATATAGGCCTACATATAAAAAATATACAAATTTTGAAACATCCCGAAACATGGACTGGGGACTATGATCGGTTCTCATTGACCACTCTCGACCTCAAGTCTCATCATAAGAGTTTAACTGCAATAGATAGTTTTTCCTATGGAAGTTCGCTAATACATTTCTCTGATTCAGTGAATACCATATCTCTTCCCGTTCTATTATTACAGTTTACATTGGCGTGGTGCCAAGTATTCCTCCCTTGTTTCCGTGCAGGCACATTCAGGGCATTTTGGTGAATAAGCCAAACTAAATGTAATACAACAAAGTGAGCCATTACACTTGTCTCATACCCTTTCCCAACTCTACCTGGGTAAGACGTCTTCCTGCTACATAGTTTAACTTCTCTTTTAAATCTAAAAATACTAGAGGAAACCCCTGCGTGCTCCGCACGCCAACCCCCGATGGAACCTTCTAAAAACATATGTAACGTTTTATTTATAATAAAAGTGTAGGATCAATAATAACCTCAAAACTAAGATGGTAATTAATTTTAAAAGTTCAAATCATCTTATTTCGTATATTTTATAACATCAGTTATATAATGAAGGTTAAAAGAACCAGTAAGGCCCAGGTCTACACTTAATCAAAAACCTAACCAAAAAGTTAGAAACACAAAAAATTGATTCATATTTTGAAATCAGGTGTTAATAATGATTACTCACTATGAATTACTGTATATTATGAATAAATAGGCCTACTATATTATAATATGTCTTTTTTTTTTAAATTAGGATTTAACTTAGGTTTTTCTTATTTTTAAATTCCATACCGCAAGTTTTTATTGGTTTGTGTGTGTTGAAACATGAGTTGGTTCATTCTAGGGCTAACTTGAAATATTATTTTGTACTAAGCTGGACATCCGAATCGACTGTTTTATCTGTTATTTTATTCAATTGGTTGCTATGCTAATGAATGTAAGCTAATAAATTCAAGGAGTTGGTTTATCAGTCTAGGCCTAACCTAAAGTTATGTTTAATTTATTTTACCTGCCTTAACGGCAACACACACATATAATTTATGTTTTCGTTCACATCTTTGAATGATACAAGTTTCATCTTTCAATTTTAGTTTTTAGTTTTTCATCATGTTGCTTATTTATTGGTACTACAGCTGTTATGGTTTAACTCTCAACTTGATCCTGTGAATTTGTTCAGACTAAATTTAAAAATATTGAAATAAAAATGTTTCTATCGATATGAATTCTAGCCTATGTTACTCAGGGATAGTGTAGCTTTTTATTAGTAAATATTTTTTTAGAGAGCCTCTGCATACAAACAAACAAAATTTACCTCTTTATATGCAACGGCTGACTGCTGTTATTATTACAGTCAATAAACATATGTAATTTCTCTTGCATTTTTGTTAAATATTGAGTGTATTTTTTGTACTTTTTATGTTCAATGGATGCTGCAGTTTTTCAAAAAGTATATAAAAACACGTTTGTATTCAAATGAAAGTTTGTGTCAAAATTTCAAAGCAATCGGTGAAGAACTTGGAGATTGTCGATTTTGAAAAAACGCACATTTACATTTTATTTATATAAATAAGCCAAATACCACTCACTCACTCATCACGAAATCTCAAAACCACCGAACGGATTTGAATGAAATTTGGTATGTAGATTCCTCTAAGGCCCTAAGTGCTCGATAAAAAACGTTTTAAAAAATTCTAAATTTTAATGGGTTTTTTTGGGGGGGGGGGTTAAAAGTTACTAAAAATCCCCATAAGAAATGCATAGTGTAATATATTTAATTATATACTGTTTTGGTTAATATATATTTAACTTTGATTTGTCTATCCGTGTAAAGCCGGCTAGTAATTATATAAACCTGTTCATCTATTAAACATCTATAAGTATAACAAACTAGTGGACCCAGCAATGCTTCGCTATTGCTTGATTCAATTTAAAGGGTAGTTATTCCATTTCATTACATTGACTTAGGTAATCGAATTGTAAAAAGGTGTTTTTGCCACTTAAGAATATACTACACAAATTTAGATTTATAGTTTGTAAAACTTTATAATAATACAGTATACATTTTGTTTGCTTTTACCTAATCTAAAAGAACTGATATTTGTGAAGCAAATTGTAACAAAATCTGATTCTAAATTAGCCCAATCAGTTGCAAATAAACGAGTTTTGGTTCATTGTTGGCCTAACCTAAAATTATGTTCAGTTTTTGATCCAACTCATCTGTTTTATGTATATTATGTAACAACCAATGTTTGAATCGAATTAAAATATATTAATCATTTTTAGTTGATTTTTATTTTTGTTTGTTTTAAGTTGGTCAATCTAACCTAAAAAAGCTGTTGGATTTGAAGAATAATAAACTAATTATAAAATGCTAAGTAAAGTTGCCGTGGTAATGAATGTAAACAAACATGTGTTAGTAAGCCTTTTATTGGAACAGCTATTTTCGCAAGTTATGGTTTTGAGTCCATACAAAAGAGGCTGTTTGGTTTTTTCTAAAATTTGAACTATTTCGGGAACTTTTCAAATTTTTCTTTATATAAAAACCTAGTTCGTACTATTACGAACATTTAAAAACAAATACCCTAATTGGTCCAGTCGTTCTCAAGTGATGCGCTTACAAAGGAACAGCAATTCATTTTTATTATATAGATTAATAATGTGGTATGTAAGATCCCATTAGCGTGTTCGCATTAACGCCCATACCGTTTGACTTATCGGACCAAATTTATTACAATAGTGAATAATTAGCTCAGAAGGGGAGCTAATGCCATAAACACTATTCCCATTACATTTATTTATCAGGTTAAACTGGGTTAACTACCCTACAACAACACACCGTTAATTTCCATGAGAATTGAGAGCTGAAATTCTGCACAATTGTTTCTAATGGATACATAAAAAATCAGAGCCCAAGCAATTTCATTATTTTCGTTAAAATGATGAAAACTGTGATACCAACGCCTTATACAATAAATACTTCTTATATTACTTTCCTGAAAATAAAGATAGATACCTTAATTTTGGTATATTTATAAATATCTCACATGGAAAATGTATACCAATTGAATTTCTTTTGCTACTGTTTATGTGGTGAGTACATCAATGCAGTAAATATAAGTTGCAATAATTTTTTACAAGTTAGAGAGGTGAAATTTGCTACAAATTATAAGGTGATATACAATAAATACAAATCATTGTGTATAGGCCTACCTTATATATATATGTGCATACCATAGTTCTGGAGGCATTACAGTATAATGAATATTTTATGTTATTTAAATATTTAAACTATTTAATATGTCAATATGAAATATAAATGAATTAAATTCGTTTTTCTTGACCAATAATAATATGTTATTTACATAACACCCTTTAACAAATATACCTAAGTTACTGTTAGTAAACAATATAATTTACATATAAGTTTAGGAATTATGTATGTTTTAAGGATATTTGGTTTAGTAATTCGTATTGATTTTAATATTTCATGACATAGTAATTGTGATAAAAAGCTTGTTTTGTTTTGTTTGATAGGTTTCAGTTCAACTAAAAGCACCTGTTAATAACGTAGACAGTTTTTTTTCCTTAATGTTGATACTACTAATTTTGGAAATTCATGTTTCAATTTTTGTTTTGTTTATACTCTACTCGGAAATGGAGATATGAAGCTAAGATAAAGGTAGTAGCATCATTCAGGACAAATAAAGGACTGCAGACGGACATCATATTATGGTATATAAACATGTATAGTAAATATAAAATAGTGAAACGTAAAATAATTGTATATAATTTTGTTGTATTTATATAGACCTAGTACATTATTATACAGAGAGTTTATAAAGTCCCTTTAACCCCCCCCCCTCACTATTTTCGTTACTGAAAATAAGTTAACAAAACTTTTTATATATCTTGTGTTGCATAACAGGACATATTTGACAAACTTAGATTTTTTAGGGATTAGGGGGTAAGGGGGGCTAACAACTTTAAACATAAAGGTAGGTCATGTAATACACCATTGAAAATCTTATTAAAAGAGAAACACAATAGCGCAAACTAGAGCTTAATTCTTGCTTCGTTTCAAAGTAATGGGCAATCAAAGTTATGGAAAATAACAAACAACCTACTTATTCCTACAAATTAATAACCTGCTTTGATGTTATGATTCCAATATAATTTTCCAGAACTTTGATTGTCCATTACTTTGAAACTAAGCAAGATACTAAGGTTTAGTTTGCGCCATTCTGTTTCTTTTTTAATAAGCTTTTCAATGGTGTATTATTTGATCTACCTTTATATTAAAAATTTGTTAACCCCCTACCACTCTCAAGCCCCCAAAATCATAAAGGTTCAGATATGTAAAAAAATATTTTGTTATCTTACTTTCAATAACAAAAATACTAAAGGTGGTTAAAGGCACTTTATAAATATTCTATATATCAAAATAAAGATACAAATTAATATATTTTTATTGGTTTTTATTTCATATTAATATACTAGCTGACCCGGCAATGCTTTGCTATTGCTTAATTTGAAACTTTGAAAGCCTGTAATTCGTATCCCTGAGGGCCGATGTAAATTATAATGGGATTCTGCTCATTGCTTGATTTACCTAACCTAAAATTATATTCAGTTTTTGATCAAAATCAGCTGTTTTAAGCTTTTCATACGAACAGCTGTTTCTGATAAAATCAAAAGAAATATTTCTTCTTCTTCCTTAAGATTGACCTTCCATTAGATTACCATTGAAACTTTGAGGGCCACTGGGGCGTAGCCCTAGTGTCCTAGGACTTTAGTAAATGGCCTAAAACCTTCCCAGGGTTAACCTGTGTTACTATGCAAAATTTCAAAGCAATCGGATGGACGGTTTGGTAACGCATAAAGGACAAATATACAGACAAACGTACAAACATACATTGAATTTTATATATATAGATATAATGATTTAGAAGTTATTAATATTATAATGTAGAAATTAATAATCGAATATGTTTATTTGTTATACAAGATGTACAAATGTTTCCGAAGTTAAACAAATTGCTATCTCTTCTTTAAATTTGTACAAATGAATATGAAAAAGTTGTATTTATATTCATTTTATAACCTTATAAATTAGTATAGCCTAAATTGTTTCTATTCATATTTAAAAATAACACACTTCACAAGAAATTATATAATTAATCGAAGTTGTAAACATAACCACACCAAGTATAACCTACGTTAAGTTTTGTTTAAGTATTACAGACTAATGTACCCAGCAATGCTTCGCTATTGCTTGATTTAATTTAAAGGGTAGTTATTCCATTTCATTACATTGATCACTTAGATCGAATTGCAAAATGGTTTTTATGCCACTTAAGAATATTCTACACAAATTTAGATTTATAGTTTGTAAACCTTTTTAGATAATACATTTAACATTTTGCTTGCTTTTACCTAATCTAAAAAAAAACTGGTAGTTGTGAAGAATTGTAAAAAACCTGATTCTAAATAATTAGCCCAATTGGTTGCAAATAAACGTGTTTTGGTTCATTGTAGGTCTTGCCTAAAATTATGTTCAGTTGTTGATCCAAATCAGCTGTTTTATATATAATATGTAACAAACAACGTTGGAATTGAATTCAAATAAAGTAAGTATCTTTAGTTGAGTTTTGTTTTTGTTTGCTTCAAGTTGGTCAATCTAACAAAAAAAAAAAGCTGTTGGTTTTGAAGAATAATAAACTGATTATTAATTCTAAGTAAAGTTGCTATGGTAATGAATGTAAACAAACATGTGTTGCTAAGCTTTTTATATGAACAGCTGTTTTTGTGCGCTATAGTCTTGAGTCCATACAAAAGAGGCTGTTTAGTTCGGATTATTACGAACAATTTAAAACTAAAATAGCAAAATTGTTCCAGTAGTTCTCAAGTGATGCGCTTACAAAGAAACAACATTTTTTTTATTACATACATGATGAATGAAACATTGTTAATAACGGACGTACGAATAGTTAAAAGAACTTTGATGCTCAGAATTTCGTAACAGCAGTAAAATTCGGTTTAGGTACAAAATTATTTAACTTACTGGGTAAAATTTAAATTTTTGGTAGTATTTGGGACAAAATAAAAAAAGTTTAAAATATTCAACGTCTATTAGTAATACAATTGTATTGCAGCAGGTTGTTTGCAAAAGCAATGGTTAAAGTTTATTGACTGTGAGGTCAGTTACATGCTCCAGTAAATATGCGAGAAACAACGTATTTTTATGAGTTATGCGGTTCGTGTCGGGCTCAAGTGTCTAAAGACGTAACCTTACGCCCCTAATGGCGTATACCCTTGGGGCTAAATTTGCCACGTACATCGGGAACTCAAAGCACCTCATCTGAGTGCCTGCTACAGTAGACTATAACCTAGCTATTAATCATACACAATTACAATTATAACCAACTGGTAAGCCCTCGTTAAAAACACGGTCAGATTAATTAATTTACAAACAAATAAACGGTACCAGATAATGTCCACATACTGTCTCCCAGTTGAAACTTTATAACTTCCCAAGAGTAGCATAGGAGGTGGTTATTTAGAATTGCAAAAGTGGGAGATACCATGGAAAATATTAGATGCATGTAACACACATCCATATTAAGTTTCATATTAGTATCATTCAAAATATTAAACATCAGTAAGCAAAATATCGAATTTAAATAACTGTGTATTGAAATTTAAATCAACCTATAAAGTAATATTTATAATAATACTAAAATGTATTTCAAATCTATCTGCCTACAAAGAAACCTCACTTTATTTATGTAATAAAACTATTTGATCGATTTCAAACAAATTTGCACCAAACATGTCAATTAGGCCTGCATAGATGCACGAAAAAAGATTTTGAATAATTTTGAAAAACAACCACCTTACTGGCCAAAAACCCCCAAAAATATGTTATTATTATTACCTAAACGAGAATTTTTAGAAAGATGCGGTTTTTTGCATATGGTAGGATACATTAAGGGCTATAAATAAGCAAAATTTTATGAAAATCGTTAAAGCCGTTTTTGAGAAATTTAGATTTTTCTCGTTTTTTGACCATTTTTGGTGAGTAAAACCCCTTAAAAATCAAAAATTTGAAAAAATTTAAAAAAAGCCTGGAGATATTCCAGAACTACACCTGCGTACCAAATTTCATCAAAATCGGACCGTTGGTATGGTCTCCAGCTCTGTACACATCCTTACAGACATCACAAAAAAAAAACACTTTTTTGTGTTCAGGGAGCAAAAAAACAAATAATTCCACTAAAAATATGTTTGGGTTCAGGGAACACCAACACAGATAATTCCAATAAACAATATTTTTGGGTTTCAGGGAGCACTAAAACAGATAATTCCACTAAAAATTCAAATTCGAAAATTTGGACGAAAACAATACTTTATCCATATACTACGTAAAGGGGGGGAGAAAGTAAAAATTAAATGTGTGCGGTCATGGGACAACCGTCAGTAACAAAGTTCATCAAGCATTTTCTTCAATTCTTTTACCAGCAGTAACGGCAAAATACACACATCATTAAGGAAAGTATGTGTAATACAAACTTAGACAAGTAAGTTAATTTAATTTAATATTTTGATACATGTATTACTCTTATCATACGTTTAATGTTTTATAATAAATTTGTAGAATTAATTATAACCTCAAAGCTAATATGGTAAACACAGTTAAATGTCCATTCATTGTAAATACATCCAATAAAAATAAAATGTTGGTTCATCAGTCTAGGCCTAACCTAAATTTATTGTGTGTATGTTTAATTTATTTTACCTGCCATAACGGCAACATACACACATATTCTATGTGCATATTTATGGCAGAATACATTTCGAATGATATAATTTCAATCTTTCAATTGCCGTTTGTTATTAGATTGTTTTTTATACAAATATTTACTGTTTCCATATAAATTATTTAATTAATGATATTCTAATAAAGGTATAGAATTAATTATAACACCAAAGCTAAGATGGTAAACACAATTAAAGTACATTCATTGTAAATATATTTAATAAACAAAAAATGTTGGTTCATACATCTAGGTCTAACCTAAACTTATTGTGTGTATGTTTAATTTATTTTACCTGTCTTAACGGCAACATTCATACAATCATTTTAGGTTAGACCTAGACTTAACTTTACTTTCTAGGCCTAACCTAAAATTTCAGCGCTTGACGGTAATATCTGAACTACGCCGGACGGACCGATCTACTCTTAATTTAAATTGATAAACCGAAACATGTGTTTCTTGAATGTATTTACATTTATTGCCATAGCAACCAATTTGGTAACGCTTTTTTCGTTACTTGTACTTTATATTTGTCGTTGCCATAGTAACCAAATTAATAACACTTTTTTTCGTGACGCATTACTTTTTATATTTGTTAACTCATACCGCAACCCGCGTTAAGGAATTTCGTTCCAAAATCATTAACTACGCCTACTTAACTATGCTGTGAGATTTTTAACTCGGTTGTTTTTTAACATTTATTTACTTACTTTACTGTTTTTTTTGTGTGTTTTGTTATTTTTTAGAACGGGAAATGTAGGCTCTCCCAGCATGTAGCCAGATCAGTCTTATGGTGAACTAGATCAGAAAGTTTACATTTTCCACGTCAGCCAAGCATCGCTTAAAGCTTTAGACAGGTATCAGGTTTCAGCCACAGCTGGTATGAGATGCCCACAATAATCTCAATAAGCCGGCTGCACTAATTACGTCTACCACTGCTTGATTCCAGGCCACAATGGTTTCACCCCTAATGAAACATCTGACCTTATTGGTAGGAAGGTTACCTCTCATTCCCACTCATTGTCAGTGATGGACTTAACTGTTACGTTTCGGTAACAGTTCTAACTGATATTGTGACTTTAGATAACTAGTTTTTTAACTGTGCAATCTATTACAGTGGCCAAACAGATAAGGATTATATGGAAATTATCTGCTATGTACTTTTAAAACGGAAAACGTTTACTTATTTTTCTGTTTATATAAATTACTTTAAAAAAAAGCACAATAAAAAAATATAAAAGGAAACAATTCAGGATAAATGAAATTAAACTCAACATATGAATTAATCTTCTATCACACTTTTATAATTTGAATCAGAAGTAATATATTAGTAGACTGGACTTCTTAAAGCTCTACTTTTCGTTGGCTTACTCACATTTAAAAATAAATAGGCAGAAATAAAAAAAAATTAAAAACATTAAAAAACTCACTAGGCCTATATAGACACATAAAATAAGTTTAGAAAATAATTTTAGACAGCAATAAATACCAAAATTTAAAACATGAATAAAAAATTACTACTAGGCATTATTTATCCTTCACTACAATGAAAGGCGAACACCTGAACACATAACAGTAACAAGTAACATAACTAAAGTGAGGGGACCTGTTAAGACTTTAAGTGCTGAGCTCGTCTAAACACGCAAAATGTGTTCTTCCCTGTGGCTGAGAGTGGTTAATCCCGCAAAACTTGTTCTTCCCGGTGACTGAGAGCGGTTAATCCCGCAAAACTTGTTCTTCCCTGGGACTGAGAGCGGTTAATCCCGCAAAACTTGTTCTTCCCTGGGACTGAGAGCGGTTAATCCCGCAAAACTTGTTCTTCCCAGGGACTGAGAGCGGTTAATCCCGCAAAACTTGTTCTTCCCAGGGACTGAGAGCGGTTAATCCCACAAAACTTGTTCTACCCTGTGACTGAGAGCGGTTATTCCCGCAAAACGTGTTCTTCCCTGTGACTGAGAGTGGTTAATCTCACAAAACGTGTTCTATCCTGTTACTTAGAGCGCTTAATCCCGCAAATCGTATTCTTCCCTGTGACTGAGAGCAGTTATACCCGCATCTCACAAAACTTGTTCTACCCTGTGACTGAGAGCGGTTAATCCCGCAAAACTTGTTCTTGCCTGTGACTGAGAGCGGTTAATCTAACAAAACTTGTTCTACCCTGTGACTGAAAGTTGTTAATCCCGTAAAACGTATTCTTCCCTGTGACTGAGAGCGGTTAATCCCGCAAAACGTGATCTTCCATGTGACTGAGAGCAGTTAATCAAACAAAACTTGTTCTTCCCTGTAACTGAGAGCAGTTAATCAAACAAAACTTGTTCTGCCCTGTGACTGAGTGCGGTTAATCCCGCAAATCGTATTCTTCCCTGTGACTGAGAGCGGTTAATCCCGCATATCGTGTTCTTCCCTGTGACTGAGAGCGGTTAATCCCGTAAGACGTGTTCTTCCTTGTGACTGAGAGCGGTTAATCCCATAAAACAAGTTCTTCCCTGTGGCAGAAAGTTGATAATCCCGTAAAACGTGTTCTTCCCGGTGACTAAGAGCGGTTAATCCCGCAAAACGTGTTATTCCCTGTGACTGAGAGCGGTTAATCAAAAAAACTTGCTCTACCCTGTGACTGAAAGTTGTTAATCCCATAAAACGTGTTCTTCCCTGTGACTGAGAGCAGTTAATCCCGCAAAACGTGTTCTTCCCTGTGACTGAGAGCGGTTAATCCCGCAAAACTTGTTCTT
>JAGFPH010002955.1:74392-85261 GCA_018207615.1 Philaenus spumarius | reverse complement strand
TTAATCCCGCAAAACGTGTTCTTCCCTGTGACTGAGAGCGGTTAATCTCACAAAACTTGTTCTACCCTGTGACTGAGAGCGGTTAATCCCGCAGATCGTATTCTTTCCTGTGACTAAGAGGGGGTTTTAACCGCACCTGTCCCATTCACAGGTTTAGCCAAATTTATTAAACACTTTTGTTCCAAACATAGGTACAACTAATTCAGTAATTCTCAAGCTGTATTAATAAACAATATTTTTTAACATTTAATCTTCCTGCTTTACAAAGGAATAAATATGAATCCATAGTATCAAAGTTTGTCTTGCAATATATTGCCTGCTTTACGATAATTCAACCATACCACGGATTCAGTATTAAATAATATAAATACTATTTTCCAACATTTAATCTTTCTACTAAACGAAGGAGTAAATATGAATCTATTGTTTCCAAGTTAACAATATATTGCCTGCATTATGATAAATCACATTTCCTATAACACACCCTTAGCCTACTAAGCGATCACTGTATATAACTTGAGTTATTTACAGTAGCCAGGTCGTACAAGATACTGGATTATGTTGGCCGTGTGCCAGAGTAAGTAATATGAGTCCCGAGATAAACTCGAACTGGGCGGCCTTAGGCACTGAACCCTTCACAATGAACTTAACCACATACACTTGGTTTCAATTTGTTTGTAGCACGCCTTCGTCCAATGGGGACATTGTATTTCTAGCTGTAGTGTGTATTTAACAAAACCATAAAGTGCAACATAAGAACACGTCTAAAAGTAAATTGGATATTTACCAAGCGAAGCTTAAAGCCTCGTCCACACATGCAGACAGTCAGCTGACACAATTTCTGATACAAGTTTCCAAATTGTTTTGTGTCCACACTGGCTAGCCAGTGTTTGTCGAAATGGTGACTGAACAGGTCGAGGTTTTAGCTAGTGCGTGCTTTATCTTTCCTAACCATGTACCGAGGAAGAGGCGATGGTGGACCCTCAAGTTTCTCGAAGAAAGTTCGTACTATGGTCGAAACTTATTATCGAACCTCCCATTAGAAGATGGCGCAGGATTCAGAAACAACAATGACCCTATAGATTTTGAGATTCCGTTAGATTTGTTGTGCCAAAGATAGCATGGAAATGTACGCGCTACACAGCTTCAATTTCAGCCACAATTCGACTTGCCGTAACTTTGAGGTACCTGGCAAACGGTGATTCATATACCAGTTGCGGGTTGTATCCGGTGTCTTGTCAAGAGACACGTCCACACATGCAGACTTGAGACAAAATACTTGTATCTTGTCTCCGTGTTTCCCATTTGTTTAGGAAACAGGAAACGTATTTTGTCTCCAGAAACACGCAGCTGAAAACATCGCCAGATACAAGAGAAAACACCGTGGAGAAAGCTGGCCGACAATGTTTCCGCATATAAGTCCAGGGCTATAGAATACAAGAGCTGGTCCATTCCTTTGATGTTGACTATCGCCGACTGTTTCCCCCTTCCTATGTGACGTCACGTCACTCTGGTACCATGACACGCCGCGTAAGCACAGTTCGCCTTTATCTTTCACGTGTTATTTGATATAACGTTGAAGACGATAATTCTTTAAAAAAATATGCAATACACACAATCACTTACGTTATATGTTTAGCGAGTTTGGTTAATATTGAGCAATAATTTTTTTCAGTACAAGTGTTCAAAGTAAGTATTTAATTCTGAAAGATTATCGCCTTTTGGCGCATATTCAAGGCTAATTTTCTCGAAGAGGTATTAAATGAATTTCTTTAAAAAGTTATACAATACACACATTTACCTAAATCATAAATCTAGAAAGGTATTTATTTATTTAATGTTACGTTGCAGACGAGATTACTTTATGAAATGTTACCAAGATTATCATAAAGGCCTAGGACGTAAGGGCCAAGACGTAAGGCCTAAGGAAGGAAAATTTCTATAAAGCAGTTTTATTAAAACAAAATATATTTTATGTCATCAGTAATTATTATGTCATGTGCATAGCTGCATATAAGCTACTCATTATGTGTAAGTATTTATAACTTTTATGTGTTTTATTTTATAAGTATTACACATGTTTTATTAAACTGCAGTATGCCATTGAAGTTTTGGTTGTTTATTGTAATAAATACAATAATTTTCAATAATGTGGTACATTTTGTTCAACTTCGTATTTAGTTTTTAGAAATATTTCAGAGAATCAAAATAAAAGTATGCTAATATTAGTACACTACATCGGTTTATTACATACGAATTAATTAGTTGTATTGTAACCCTGTCTTCTTCTTAGATCTTTATATGAATACCACAAAAGAAAACCGTTGCGAGGCGACCAATAGGATGGGCGCGCAGCGTTGCCATATCTACTAGCCTCGAACACTCCTGGTATTTACCGCTCGAGGCTTGATCGCACAGTTTAAAGATTTATAAATGCGTTGAGTGAGCCGCAGTCAGTTAGAAGCGTGGGAAAAACGTGACAATGTCGCACTACGGCGATTGGAGCGTTTAAGGTCTCGGTGTACACAAGCCCGTCCCTCAACGGTATTCTTTAGTGGGCTTTGATATAGACTAATTAATTATTGTTTACAGTTTACAACAGTGCTTTGTGTAGTGTCAATGAGAAGAGCTCATCATAAAAGTTGTACAGCTTTGATAAAAAATTGAAATTATTTTAGCAGAGAATACTTATAAGAAGCAGTGGGAATGGATCAGGCGTTACCACCGTGACGTCGTCACAGTGGCAGTGCCGGGAACGCTTTCCTTGGCGGACTGGTCTAGCCCTTGTGTTCTATAGCCCTGAGATAAGTCTGCAAGTGTGGACGAGGCAATAAAGTATGGACTACTTGATCTATGGTCTCCAAGACTACTTGATCAACAGATCAAACCATAGTTTGATATTAGCCATAGTTTGCGTATAGAGAAAATAATACAAGCCGATTCAAGAGTAAAATCAACCCATGGTATCAAGTGGAAAACTAAAACTAACATATACACAAACTAAATATAAAACATAAACCTAGAGGACTAGACCTATTTTAGATGTCTAACGTGAAAATATAACTAAAGTTAAGCATAAGGAGGAACCCAGAACTAGAGCTAAGCTGTCAAGAAAACTTAAACCAAACACAATAAGAGAAACAGTGTCACCAGACAATAAATTAATGACAGATTACCAACACAACAATTCTGTCTTTTCAGAAAAATAAACCAGAAGCAGGTGAAAGTTAAAATAAAAAACCCTTCCCCATTCTTTTTTTTAGAGTCCTAGCACTGGCAAAAATGGCACTCAGTAATAAAACTTGTATTTACTGTATACAAATTAAATTTAATATGCAAACCATTAGCGGAAAAAGATACCATTAAATGAACATAAAAAGAACGCACTCTTAGGCAATGTAGGTAAATCGTTAATAGCCAAGCACATTTTCGACGAAAATCATAAATTCAACTATGACGGGGCAAACCTTGGAAAAAAAACCCTTTACAGAAGAAAAATAATTAATTGAAGCCTTATAAGTAAAATTAACAAACAACCCAATCAGCCAAACTAATTTAGAAACAAGGCCATTGTGGTTACCTTCACTTAAATGAGAACTAAAAATAATGATAAAACGTACAATTACAATTTTAAAAACAGGTGAAGTTTTTGCTGTTTAAGTCAAGATGTCAATAATTTCTTGTATAGTTTAAGAAAAAAATCACTGCCATTTTACAATCTTAAATGTTAATTATTTTAATAATTTCTTAGTTTTAATGTACTTACCTTCATACATACAAAACGCATTTTTTTTACTTTCTCCACCCTATACGTAGTATATGGAGAAAGTATTGTTTTCGTAAAAATGTTCGAATTTGAACTTTCAGTTGAATTATCTGTTTTGGTGCTCCCAGAACCCCAAAAAATTGTTTAGTGCAATTATTGTGTTGGTGCTACCTGAACCCAAAATATTTTTAGTGGAATTTTTTGTTTTGGTGCTCCCTGAACCCAAAAAAGTGTTTTTAGAGTGGTGTCTGTCTGTCAGTCTGTCTGAATGTATACACGACCAGAGAGGACACTATTGGTCTGATTTTCATGAAATTTGGTATGTAGGTACTAAACCCTAATATCTCCAGGTGTTTTTTTAATTTTTTGGAATTTTTAATTTTTAAGGGTAATTTACCCCTAAAAACCCATAAAAACGACAAAAATGCAAATTTCTCAATAGCGGCTCTAACGATTTTGATCAAATTTTCAGTATTTATAGTGCTTAAGATGCCAAACAAAATGACACCACCCGCTTTTATCAAAACTTCGGCGTTTTATAACTATGGGGAAATGTTTAAAAATAAACAAGTTTGTGTTGTCAATCTAGCATCGCGGCAGCGGCCGCACAGGGTAGCACCACGGTAGCGAGCACGGCCAGTAATTCAAAGGTCGCGCGATCGAATCCCGCCTGGGACAATCATTTTTTTATACGATTGACGTAGGTAGAATATTATTTTTTTGTTTTGTTCTAAAAAGTAGTAAAAAATAAAATGATTAAAAACAATATTATTTTGATTACAGTAAGTTGGGAGAAAGTTTGTGTCAGTTGACTGATACCGTTTATTTACTATAAAAAACAAATCCAGGTATGCTTAAGACCACACGGAAGAAATGTAAACTTCTAAAACAAATCCAGGTATGCTTAAGACCACACGGAAGAAGTGTAAACTTCTATGGCAATTTTCTGATATTCTGATTTACACTTTAAAAGTATAAAAAATATCGAATAAAAACACATGTATCAAATGAGGAAGCACAATGTCTATTTCAGAGGTATTACCAAGTAAAATATTTTAGCACAACTTACACAATGAGGAAGAACAATGTCCATTTCAGAGGTATTACCGAGTAAACTATTTTAACACAACTTACGAAATGAGGAAACACGATGTCAATTTCAGAGGTATTACCAACTAAACTTTATACTCTTGGTAATACTTCAAGAGTATAGTAGAGTATATAAATGGTTTACCTTTAGTAGAGGGTCACAAGGGAAAAGCGTGACGGTAAAATCCGATTCGACGCCGTTTACCCTTCAAAAAATTTAATCTAAAAATTAAAAAAGTTTTGTTACGTTTAAAACATTTGCTCAAGGTTGTCAAAGTTCATTGAATAGAGTCAGATTGATGGCGAAAATGTATTGGATATCTATACTAATATTATAAAGAGGTAAAGTTTGTTTTTTTGTTTGTTTGTATGTAGGGGGTAATCTCTGGCACTATTGAACTGATTGAAAAATAGCTTTACTAATAAAAAGCTACACTATCCCTGAGTGTATGCTATAATTCATTTCGATAAAAACCTTTTTTATTTAAATATTTGTAAATTTAGTCGGAAAAAATTCTTAGGTTAGGCCTAGATTGATGAACAAACACCTGTATTTACAGTTATTACCATAGCAACCAATTGAATAAAATAACAGATGATATAGCTGTTTGCTCCAATATTTCCATTAACAGCTGATTTAAAAATTTGAAGCAATTATTTTTGTATTTCTAGCTTCTAGGTTAAGGTTTTAAATTGTAGACATGAGCCTTGCTGGTTCTTTTAACCGTTCTTGTAACTGCTGTTATAAAATATAAGAAATAATTTAATTTGAACATTTTACATTATTTACCATCTTAGTTTTGAGGTTATTATTAATCCTACACCTTTATTATAAATAAAACACAACATACGTTTTTAGAAGGTTTCATTGGGGGTTGGCGTGCGGAGCACGCAGGGGTCTCCCCTAGTATATTAAAAATGTAGACAAATTAATTATAGTACAAAAATTGTCTATTCGTTGGGTTGGTTACTTATATAAATAATTACATATGAAAGTTGAAAGCATATTATGTCAGAGTTACTAATCAATTATTTCAGTGTTTTTGTGTAACATTGGAACAAAAAAAGTCTTTAGTTTTTCACAGCAAAGTCAAGGGTATACAGGGTGTTACGAAAATGCAAAAATAATTACATAAAATCAGAGACTATCATGCGAAATCCAACATCGTTTAAGTTTTAACAAAAAACATATTATGTTAGCTCAGACGCTTATATTTTTACATTTAATTATACATTTATTTTAATGTTTCCCCACATCTTTCTTGTCACATAAAGTTGTTACAATATTTTCACTTAGAGACAAAGTCACTAGTTCTGTATTTTGGCCACGTACCAAGGTAAATATTTGTGTAAACTTCACGTCCCCAACATAAACTTGCAAAGTCCTCAGATGCTGGGCCCTTGATAGTAAACTTAACAAACTGTTTAATACGTAAGTATATTTAACTTTTTTAAAGCAATTTGTTAGTATTTTCCATCTTCATAATACTTTCAATTTAATACAAATTTTAAATAAATCGGTAGCGCAGCTGAATCGCTGACGTCGGTTGATCGAATTTCCAAAATTAAGTTGATATGTTTTAAGGTTTCAACTAACTATTTAGAAACTTGGTCGTTTACGAATGCGCTGAATAGCGGCCTACGTGTACAAAATATATTAGCATAATTTGTTTCCACCTCAACATCAGATACCAGCCCCGGCTTTCAAGCTGATTCGTTACGCTCGCAGCCGAAAAACTCACTCCGCTTGCAGCAGACAAAGTCGTTTTGCGAGGTTAAAAATACCTGGTACTCTTATTTATGGAACGAAATTTGCAGAATAATATCTTATATTAAATTTTTAGAAAAAACCACAAAACGGTTTCTCTCTAGTACGTACAATCTCAAAATGTTTTTAACTCTGGTGAAAAAAACGTGCTTCCGTGTTGTTGGATTTTTTGCTAACAAACCGAGTGACTTATAAAACAACGTTTGTACTACATTTGGGCTAAATGCGCCCTTTAGAGTGCAAAAACATATATACATCTATATGTAATATTTTTAATGACACCGCAGAACGTGTTCTGTGGACCATGATCGGTGTCCATTAACCGCTCCCGTCCTCAAGTCTCACAACGGACCGTAACCGATATCGAATTATGGTACTTTTGTGTATTATACGGACCCCACCTAAATGTCCCTATCTACTGTCAAGCGAAACCACTGCCAAGGGAACGGGCTTGGAAACATTAGCAAGGAAAGAAGACCCTGTTGAGCTTGACTATAATGTTGAATACAGGTAAACATACTGTGACTAAATAGGTTAGGTTAGAACCTTTTAGGTGTTTGTTTTATTATTATTTTTGCATTTCTGTTGAGTTGCGCCTCTGTCCAACCTAGCCACAATTTTGGTCTTTACATTCTACTGTAAAATATTGAATACAGGTAAACATACTGTGACTTTTGCAATCTAACCTATGGCAACAGAAATGCAAAAATAATAATAACAAATTAATTCAATTAAAAAAAACATTTTTAATATACCACGTTTTTAAAACGAACTAAAAAGTATAAAATTATTTCCCGTGGGCCCTTATAAAATTTTGAGAGAGAATGTTTAGTGGCTATGGAGATATTTATAAAACTTTAACACTAAAAAACTTGGGGCGCAGCCAGTAGATAATCCGGATAAATTCGCAACCAATTTCAGTGCATTGGGAATGGGATTCATTGTAATGTAATTTGTTTACTCCTCCTTAACTATCATGGGTTGTCTGCGTCTCACACTTTTTAATTGGATTAAGTTATATGCAATAACAGCATATGTACATACAATATTGTTGTATTTAGTATGTTGGTATAATACCGGGTTGAACAAACCAATTGTTACACATAACTATTATCCTTCATCCGATTCTTTTACCGGTTATACCATCAATGTAGAATCAAAAGGGCTACAAAAAAGATGTCTTAAAATTTTTTTGTTAACTTTTTTTTAGCAATTTAGGATTAAAATTATCAAAAAGCCAACATTTTGAAAATCATGATTTTATATAATAGCTTTTTAAAAATAGATTATTGTTAGGTTAAAATTTATGTAAAGTTTGAACTCAATCGGTCAAACATTTCTCTAGATATGATTCATTTTGTAAAAAAAATTCGTATTTCTGGATAACGAAGCTTTCCAGACCAATATTTATATGAACTTTTTGTCTTATTTTTGACTGTATAATCAGTTCCTGAAGTATTATCTGTCCTCCTGAAACACCCTGTATAAGTTACATTAATAAGTGTGCCAAGTAAAGTGAAGTAATTATCTACTGGCTGCGCCCCACGTTTTTTAATCTTCAAGTTTTATAAATATCTCCATAGCCATTAAAAATTTTCCCTCAAAATTTTAGAAGGGCTGACGGAAAATTATTTTATACTCTTTAGTTCGTTTTAAAAACGTGGTATATTAAAATTGTTTTTTTTTTAATTTAATTAATTATTTTCTGCTTTTTAGTTTTATGCCCGTGTGAAATAAGGTGAAATATATAGAAGGAAACATACATATTTAATTCACCTCACAAATTTATACTTAGGAAGATTTTTTGTGGGATATATTATAATTTATAATAGTCTATAATATAGTTTAGAAATACTAATAATCGGGAAGTTTGTTTAAAGTCGAATGCAAAGTTCTACCCTGACAGACAGACAGACATGACGGAAATCGATCTCCGATTGAATATTGTATTGCCATCCATTGAATATTGTATTGTCATAAAGTTCTGACATATATTTAAAATTTCAAGTCTCTAGCTGATTGGGAAGTTAGTTTAAACTCGGTTGCAAAGTTCCACCCGTCCTTGCAGACAGACATACATGACGGAAACCGAACTAAGATTGAATATAGTATTGTCATCCAGTTCTGACAAATATTTAAAATTTAAAATCTCTAGCTCATCGGGAAGTTAGTTTAAACTCGATTGCAAAGTTCCACCCGGACAGACAGACAGACATGACGGAAACCGAACTAATAAAAACGTGTTAAAAATACCTAAAAGGTTCTAACCTAACCTATTTAGTCACAGTATGTTTCGTTAAATTGGCAGTGGTTTTGCTAGGTAGTAGATAGGGACATTTAGGTGGGGTCCGTATAACACACAAGTACCCGAGAATCAACAAAACATTTAAGACCGAGACAAAATATATGCAAAAATCGTCAATGGGGGTTCAGTTTAGCGCCATGCTAATAATAAAATAATTTAAAACGCAGAAACTAGCAATTTATGTTAACTCCCTTCATTATTTAATTGGACTCTATTATTTAAAATCTCCGCTCCCAAATCGACCTTCTGTTTCCAGTTACGCTATATTGACAAATATAAAAGACAAATATTTTAATAGCATTTTCGCATTGAAAAGAAAAGAACTAATTTCATTGTAAAGACAAAAATCAAAGCGCGTTTATTCTGCCAATGAAAATATTGAATCCTTTGGGGAGAATGTAATTTAAACAAAATTGAGACAAAGCTGGCCGTGTTTACTTTAGAACTCTTGTTGAACTTGCAGGTGAAGTAACAGCAGCACGATGTTGTTTAAACAGACGGAAGAAATTTCAGTGTGTGTTGATTAATTTGAAACAGTGTGTTTTGTAATACAGTTCACTCTATGATATTAAATAAAGCTGCAAAAGTAAAAGTTTTTGTTTATTTTGTCGGGAAACTGTTTATTTTTAGGTTTCCTTGGAAGGAAAATAAACCTGTAAAATAGCTCATCTGCCCTATCAGTATACAGGGTGTGCAGGAAGAATGAGCCATATTTCACAGGTTAATAAAAAATATTGAAGTTCATTTATAAACTTATGAAAACGATTCTAGATTTCTTCCATAAGGGTTGATTAAACTTACTAAAATTACTTCAAAAAAAATAATGCGTACATTTCCGAGTTTTTAATTGATAATTGGACCTAGTTATGCAAATAAGGAACTATCCCAATTTTTTTAGAATTTAGACTTTCATGTTGCTTAGCTCATATGCTTAGTTTTTTTTTTTTTTATTATTCTTGAAAATACAGCATTTTTGTTTTCAACATTCCTATATACTCTCCAAGCTGTAAAGTTATAGTTTAAACCTTTATTAAGGAGATTAATTTCATTTTCATTGAATTCAATGGAAGTTAGATTCGAGACCCTTTCATAGAACGTAAGTTGGCATTTAATCTTATCGGTAAGATGTTGTTTATCTTTGAGAATAACAAGTTTCTTCTTCTGCCTATTATGGATTCGTCCTAAGACAACATTAAAGTTTGTGTTGACATTAAGCAACACCGTTAGAAAAAAGCAACACCGTTAGATCAACAGACGGGTGTATATAGAATAAATTGCAATTTAAAGACAATTTAAAAAACGATATAAGGAACATCTCCCAAGTAACCGTGGAGCCGTTGACAAATCCAACTTCGCACGCCACATAACGGAAGAAGTACATTCTTACACTAACTTTGAAAATAATTTCCGTCCACTACACATATGTAAGAAGGGCAAGCTAATGGACGCGCTGGAGGAGTATGAAATATATAGAGCGCAATCAGAAAATCCAGATCATGTGTTAAACGACCAACTGAATTTTAAATCAAATTTAATGTACGACTTCACCAGGGAGTTAGATAAGAAAAGCAAACAATAAACTTGGTAGGAAAGGGAAACCGTGGCTTCAGTAGTCAAACGGAGTCGTTCGTGTGCACACGCGGTTGTATTTTTATATGGATTGTTTGTGTTGATGTGCGCGTGTATAAGTATTATATGTGTTGTCTTTTAATAAGTTATTTTAATGTTATGACGACCTCAGCAGAGGGATATCTGATGATGGAACCAGTTCCGAAACGCGTCATACTGAGTAAGTAAGTAAATTACTTTTCAATTGAAAGTCACCTAGACGGATATAATTTTTACATTTTATTCAACTTAATATTATTACTAGGGGAAAAATCTGTGTGCTTCACACGCCAACCCCGTTGGAACCTTCTATACAAATAATCATGTTATCTT
>JAGFPH010002955.1:22336-60315 GCA_018207615.1 Philaenus spumarius | reverse complement strand
CCCCCCCCCCAAACCCCCTAAAAATTTATAATTTTTTTAAAATTTTTCTTAGTGTGCACTTATGGCCCTAGAGGAAGCTACATACATAATTTCGTTCCGATCCGTTCAGTAGTTTTTGAGATTTCGTGATGAGTCAGTGAGTGAGTGAATGAGTGGTATTTGGCTTTTATACTGTACTAGCGTGCTCCGCACGCCAACCCCCAATGGATCCTTCTAAAAACAAATGTTATGTTTTATTTATAATAAAGTTATATGATTAACAATAATAACCTCAAAAAAGAGCATAAATAATGATAAATGTTCAAATCAAATTATTTCTTATATTTAATAACAGCAGTTATAATAATGGTTAAAAGAACTAGCAATGCTCAGGTCTACACTTTAAAACCCTAACCTAAAATCTAGAAATACAAAAATAATTGCTTCAAATTTTGAAATCAGCTGTTAATGGAAATATTGGAACAGACAGCTATATTATTATCAGATCTGTTCTTTTATTCAAGTTATTGTTATGGTAATAAATGTAAATACATGTGTTAATTTATCATTCTAGGCCTAACCTAAGAATTTTTTCCGACTAAATTTACAAATATTGAAATAAAAAAAGGTTTTTATCGAAATGAATTATAGCCTATGTTACTCAGGTAAAGTGTAGCTTTTTATCAGTAAAACTATTTTTTCAATCGGTTCAGTAGTGCCAGAGATTACCCCCTACATACAAACAAACAAACAAACAAACTTTACCTCTTTATAATATTAGTATAAATGTATGAAGAGTTAATAGGACAGCTATACAACCTTCCAAAAATCACACTTATAAGGTTTCTCTATGTGTGTGTCAACGTGTATCTTTTATAGTTTAATAAGTAGGAGATTTTATTTAAAAATATAATTGACTTTAACTGTCATATTATTTTACAGAACAGCTGTTTTATGTTTTTAATTTATTTATTTAATACCAAATGTTTTAATGTAAACTGCAGAACAGCTGTTGTATGTTTTTAAATTCTCATGTAGTTCTTATGGGGATTTATCGTTTTTCGGGGATCTCAAAAACCCCTTAGTTTTTAATTTTAGAAAAAACTTATATTTTTCCCTCGTTCCTTCAATCGATACCTTTAATTTGACACCTCTCCCATCATCCTCCGATTTACCAAATTCCCACAATTTTAAATCTAAAATTTTGCTTACAGAATTATATATAAGGATATGTAGATATAGTCAAATATACACAGCAGAAATTTAAACCTGAAAAACAATGTTCAATATATGTTTAGTAAAAGTACGATTGAACTAAATTGGCTCAGTTTACAGGCACCAAGTGTGAAGTGTCAACAGGTTAAGTGGTGGCGAACAAACTAACAACCAATCAGACGCCAACAGGGATGGTGTCGACCTGTTCGCTTTTACTTTAGACTTTATTTTTTGTTATTTTCTTCGTAGTTTGTCAGTTTTGTGCTTTAGATGTCGGAAAGTTTCTTTTTAACCGTCAACTGCGGTACAACTCAATACTCCTTCATTTTAAAATGTTTCGTAATTTCACAGAATAAAACTTGAACACAAAATGTCACAAAAAATAAGATTTCTAACTCAAATTAGTTTCAACAAAAATTAATTATAATTATATTAAAATTACCAAAAGTCACAATGGCTTAGTCACTATTCTCTTATTAACGAATTTCTATAGGAAAAATGAGCTATTGAAGTGGCCCTTATGGTAAGACCCAAGGACGGAGTAGCAAATGAGCACCGATCATGGTCCCCAGAACACGCTTTGAAAATCATATATATATATATATATATACAGGGTGTATCAGAGAGGGTGGCCGGCTTGTATAGCATTGAAACGAGAATACTTAGACATTTAGTATAAACTGATAACCCCCTATTTCGAGCCCAAAATGTTTTCAACCCTCTAAAATGCCCCAAAAGGGTATTTTTTTGGGTGGGGGTTGGTTTTTAGGAAATTTTCAAATGTTAATGTAGGTCGTGTTGTACTCATTTTAAAGGTCTCGGTACACTGATCATTAAAACAAAATTGTTTTCATTTATCTTGCACCGTCAATACAGGGTGGCCCGAAACATCATAAAAACGTAAGTTTACATATCATTTTACATCTGACATAATTGTTTTTTTATCAGCTACAATTTTTAATGTATATTGACAAAGATATGACCTTTCAAACAATACCTAATTTTGGTAGGTTTTCTCACATTTTTAGCAGGTTTCAAAATTTACAACTTTTAGAAGTTTAAAAAGTCAATATCTCAACATTTTCAAATTGCAATGTGGGTCATCTTACATATCAAATTGAAGCCCTTACAAATATCAACATTTTTGATATTTGAATTTTTTCATTTCTTTATTGGCTTAAAATTTACTGAAAAGTATAGTTTTTCTCTTTATATTGTTTTTTTTCAAAATAATATAATATACTTATGTTTTTTTTTTACATAAAACCCCAAATATAAGTTTTATTCTATTAAGAAAACTCTAATAAAAAACTTACTTCCTGACAAAAAACTTCCGAGCAACTTGGAAAACCAACGTGTACAACAAATTTTAACCCAAATCGGATGTCTTTAGAGTGTGAACACACTCTATATGTATAGGCCTACCTTGTGTCCAAAAATTAACACCCCCGCTTTTAACTTTGGAACAAGTGGAAATAAATAAATGAGATTCGGGATATCTTCAAATGATAAAGGGAGATGAATTTTTGGTGTAACCGACCATTTCACTCCTTACCCCAAAAGGGGGGGGGGGGGGGGCTGAAAGGGTAATTAAAAAAATGTTAAATACAAACCTCGATGAAGTGATAGGCCTACATCATTTTAAAGGGCTTCATAACTGAAGAAGAATGGCACAAATTAGAGGTCTTAACCCTATCGAAAATGGCGGACAGTCAAAGTTAAAAACATATTATTAACAGATTTTTAATTAGGTACGTTACAATCAATTTCATTGGTATTGAAGCTAAAGACTTACCTTACCTCTAAATTTATAATAAATGCTCACAATCACTGGATGCATTATCACTGGATTGTTATCAGTAGTTGTGCTTTCAACGTAGAAACTGCAAGTTTATCCGTTCCTTTTACGCTTATGCCAAATTGTGTAAATATTTGTTTAGTATTAGATTTTGAGTGACCCTCTGATTTTATTAAAAATGCAAAGAACCATTATTCCTTTCCACTGGAACATAGTGTTTGTAACGCAATTAAAATTGTGTTAACACAGGACATTTAAAATTTGACTGGCCGCCATTTTCGAAATGGTTAAGATAGGAACCTCTAATTTGTGCCATTCTTCTTTATTTATCAAACCCTTTAAAATGAGCTATCATCTGATGGGGGTTAGTATTTAATATTTTTGAATTACCCTCTCAACCTTCCATTTTTGGTAAGGGGTAAAATGATCGGTTACACCAAAATTCATCTACCTTTGTCAAAGACACCCACAAGCTTTTCTCTAAAGCTTTTGACTGTGTTAACCATTCATTGTTGTTTATAAAATTTAAGGAAATCGGACTGTCACCTAAAAGCATAAACTTGGGTCAAATCGTATTTGTCTGGAAGAGAGCAGTTCCACAGTGGAGTTCCACAGGGATCCGGTTTAGGACCTTTATTATTTAGTATATATATTGACGACATTAGTACTAGACTAAAATACTGTATGCTTCATCTGTATGCTGATGATCTGCAAATATATCTACATTCTAAAGTCAATGACATCGGCAATGCAGTTGAGCATATGACGCTGACAATAAAAGTATTTGTCTATGGGCTGAAGAGCATGACTTACGACTTAATAAATCAAAGACGCAACCCATTTTCATAGGCTACTCCCGACTTATGAACACAATAGACTTGAACGATCTCCCCAAACTTAAAGTTGAAGGTGAATTATTAGAATATCGCACCAGCGTTAGAAATCTAGGCCTATTAATCAATGACTGACTAAACTAGACTGAATATTTAACTGAAACATGGAATATAATATTTGCTGGGATTCACCCTTCAAAAAAAATTAAAGATTTCTTGCCATTTCATATTAGAGTGCTCTTAGCAAAATCATTAATTATGCCATACTTTAACTACTGTGGCACTGTAGTCAATAGCATGACTGTGGAATTGGCTAATAAACTCCAACGCGCTCAAAATTATTGCATTCGATTTACTTTCTATTTAAAACGTGACGATCATGTTAGACCCTATTATAAACAATTTTATCTTATAAAACTTGATGCATTTAGATCTTTTCATATTTTAACTACATTGCATTCTGTCCTTCAAACTGGAGTGCCGACTTACTTGGTAAATAAGTTTGTTTTTGCCTCGTAAATAAGTACAAAACGTACAAGAAAGGGGCCGACAATGCAAATCATTCCCAAGCACAGAACTGTAAAATATAACAAATCTTTTACAGTAACGGCATTTCGCTTGGGGAATTCGCTACTTGCGAATTATTTAAAGTACCAGGAGACCGAGCTAAAGCTCGATTATAAGCAGGGCTATGATTTCAATAATAAATATTGGATTATTGAGTTTTGAGGTTAGGCCTATAACATTAAACAACTAAATAAAGGGTATATACAACATTAGGCTTACCTGTAATAAAAATACAGTTTAAAGGATTAACCATAATCTCAACGCTATGCCTCAGAAATAAGTCAGGCCTAAATTAAAGTTTAATATTTCAATATCGATTTAGGCCTAGGGCCTAGTTCGCTCACGTCAATAACTATTATTGCAAATTTCCGTGAACATCGTTTAGGTTAGGCCTATAACATTAAACAACTAAATAAAGGGTATGTTTATTTAGCAGAAGTATTCGTTGCCATGGTAACTATAAATAGATACAACATTAGGCTTACCTCTAATAAAATACAGTTTCAAAGAAAACAGATGATTATTGTAATGGCATTGAAAACATTTGCATCAGTTGTGCTTTGTTAAAATGGAAAAATTTCACATTTTAATCTAATAAAAAGACGTAGAAAACGAATTTTCCCAGACTGGTGACCATTTCCAATCGATTTCTCGTGGCCAAAAGCCCCATATAAAATCAAAAAATCAAAAATCCTTAGACGGAGATTCCAGATCCATTTAGCAGACCGACAATTATCTCTCGCTTTAGAAGATAAGATAGTTTATTTAAATACTTTATTTCATGAATAGTTTGGACGAGGACTGATATCTTTGCTCGGGGTGTGTAGGAAAGGGAATTTGTTTAATATACTTATTAACATTTTATGATGAATGAAAGTGAGCGTGAATGTTGTTATAAGTAGTTTATTTTATTTTTTTTGCCTCAATAAATATGTTTAAAATTAGGCTATTTTATTTTGAAAGGTTTAAGAACTATAATAGGTAAGGATTTTTCTTGGTCTTTATTGTGCATTTATGTTTTGTTTTAGGCTTAAGTTAAAAAAGTATAATATCAAATTTTAATTGTATAATTACGGGTTAAGTGTAAGAGAGGACCATATGGTCCTAACTTCACCCAAAATAAAGTCTTTACTATCTGTCAAAGCTCGTTCATTTATTTCTACTTGTTCCAAAGTTAAAGGGGGTGGGTTTTTGGACATCATGTATATATATTATTTTAATGAATCCCAAAACGTGTTCTGCAGACAATGAGATCAATCGCATAGAATCGTTTATCTTTAAAACGGAAATTCACTAATAATACAACAGAACGAATTACAATCAAAATAGTAATGTTAGTAAAATACCATACCGTTATTGCAAGTATTTAACTTTATGCAAATTACATTCGGCGTGGATTTACAACCAGCAAAGCATCTAATCAAGGCCGCCCTAGCCTCGCTCCGGTTGTTCAAATCAGTAATTTATAATTGAACCACATTGACAGGGAAAACTAATTAAACCGGGATTGTTCCCACGCTGGTACAATGGTGGCAATGTTCGGAGCGGATTAAGCTTTACATTCATTCGAACCCTTACTGGTACCGATTGTCTTGGCAATGTAGGACACAAATTCAGGATATCCCATTTTAGGATATAACCTGTGGTTTAACAACCTGCATAACTAATTACTTACCTGAACCATAAATAATTGTGAAAATTAAACATTTATACAATATTTAAAAAACTCGCTCAACCAGCTGAACCGCTGACGTGAGTTGAGCGAATTTCCAAAATTAAGATTATAGGCCTATGTTTTAAGGTTTCGACCAACAATTTGGGAAGTAGGTGTATTCACGACGGTGCTGAATAGCTGCAAAATGGTTCGCACGCCATTCCTCATATTGGGAGTATCTTCAATACACAAGGCATTGCGTGCTTCGCACGCCAACCCCACGGTAGAGTCCACCACATGGCTTTGAACCGGGTACTTCTATGGTATTTTACGTTTTGATCGATTTTGGGAGAAATAAGCGAGCTATAAGGTCGCGTAAAAAACAAAATGTGCAGAATAACATCCTACATTTATATTTGTAGAAAAAATCAAAAACAAGTTCATTATCGTATTAAAAATCTGAAAAATAGTAACTTCCGGTAAAAAAACGTGCTTCCGATTGTTGGATTTTTTTGGCTAACAAACTCGTCCGAGCGACATAGACACCCAACATGTGTACCAAATTTAGTGCAAATCGGACTTAAAATGCGGCCGCTAGAGTGCGAACACATACATACATACATATATATATATGATTTTTAATGACACCCCAAAACGTTCTGGGGACCACGATCGGTGCTCATTTGCTACTCCCGACCTTGGGTCTTACCATAAGGGCCACTGCGATAGCTCATTATATCTATGGAAATTCGCTAATAAACTTGATTTGGTACACGTGTTGGTTGTCTATGTCACTCGAACGAGTTCGTTAGCCAAAAAAATCCAACAACCGGAGGTACGTTTTTTGACCGGAAGTAACTATTTTTGGAGATTTTTACTACGAGAGTGAAACTTTTTATAGTTTTTTTCTAAAAATATAAATGTAGGATATTATTCTGCACATTTTGTTTTTTTACGTGACTTTATAGCTCGCTTGGTTCCCCCAAAATCGACCAAAACGTAAAATACCATAAAATTTCGAAGCCAAGTGGTACAAACTCGCGAGACCACTAGTCGCAAACAAATTCTACTAACATATTGCGTACACACAGACATCTGTTGAACGCCTTCGTGAGTAGACCTATTTCCCAAATTGTTGGTTGAAACCCTAAAACATAGGCCTATAAACTTAATTTTGGAAAGTTGCTCAACTTACGTCAGCAGTCCAACTGCGTGGTCGAATTATTTGTTCAGTTAAAACTCCACAAATTGTCATTCTGCTACGAAAAATTTCAAAACAAATTTTACCTCAATTAAAAAACTTGCTTCCGATTGTTGGATTTATTTGGCTGACAAACTCGTCAGCTAATGAAAATCAAGGTATGTAACAAATTTGGACCAAATCGGTCGTTAGGGTACGAACACGTATATAAATATATATAGGGTGGGTGATAAGTCTGAGAACGGCTTAATATTTAGTATATGAAGAAAATTTGATGTAGATATGATTGAGGAACATACTCTATGTAAAAATACTATTTTATTGAAATGTCAAAAATTTGGTCTGCCATTTGAATGTAATTTTTTTAGGTGGGCATGCGATAAATCATTTTAGTGCAAAATTTTGAGACAAAACGTTCAAAAGATATTTCCATGTATTTACAATGAATCATCATTTAAATATGATTAATTTAATAATCATGACATTATTATTATTACTGTTCATTATTGTTAAAATAAACGTACATTAAATTAATACCTTACGATTTGATTGTTTGATAATGTTTAATTTTATTCAACATTAAGTTTGATATGATGCGATGTAAATAAATTCAAATATCTTCAGAACAATTTGAGATATGGATGTGCGAATTTCACCATTGATTTTGTCTTAAGAGTAGGCATTGAAATAACGTATCACATGACCACATTAATATTTAAAATAACAAAGTTAAATTCAAAATGGCAAATCCAAGATGGCGGACCTAATTGTTTACATGTTAATAAAATAGTATTTTCACATAGGTTCTTCAATCGCATCTATCTTTAAATTTTCCTTATAAACGAAATGTAATGCCGTTCAAGACTTTTCACCCACCCTATATAATACATTTGTATTGACACCCGAAACCTGGTTCTGAAGACCATGATCTGTACTAATTGAAAACGCCCTACCTTTGGACTTACCATAAGAATCACTGGAATCACTTATCTTTCTTATGGAAATTCGCTAATCAAATGTAAGTATTCACCACAAGTAAATAAAATCAGAAATGTTAACTACTATAGAGTTTTAGTGTCATGTAACTCTAAAGGAAACCACCCTTGTAGGATCACTAACAAACCTGAAAATATTCCAAAAATCAATATTCTAAATAAAATTAAAAATTTGCCGAAATTTCTCTCTATTACGTAAAAAAAAACCTTTCATTTACAACACTCTGGACCTACTACGCATGCGTAAAGATCCCGGTCACGCCCCCCCCCCCCACCGACCCCAATCCCAATGTCTCTATTGTATAATCAATAATCTGTTTGCATTTGCTCCGCCAGGATTTCAACGCGGGAGTTGGTGATCGAAGCGATCAGGAGGCGTAGCCCTATAGTAGCAAGGTCAATAGATAGTAAAGGTTCCCTCATAGTCATGTAAACAAACTCGAAACCCCCCCTCCCGATCCAGTTACGTCATTGTAGTACAAAAACGCCGCTACCATGGGAGATGTATGTTTCGTCGTACAAGTCAAAACCATGATCAGTGTCTAGTTGTACTACAACTACGTCACAGCACGCACTCCATTTTTTTTTTTTTTTTTTATTTCCCGAATGAGGCCACCTTTACTATCTGTAGTGGTACCATAAAATCAACTATATCATGTTACTTAGTGAGGGGTTTGTTATAAACATATGAAAACAATAGTACGATTTTTCTATATGACGGTCGCCATGACACTTCTGCCACCTTCGCCGTGACACCCCCACCATGTGGGTTTTAAAGTGCCACACCTTCTCTACTAACCTAATTAAAAATGTCTTCTGATTAAAATGTTTGACCAAAATGCATAGGCCTACTTACTAACCAATTTAAAACTAAGTCAAAATATATTATTTCTACATTTCTCGTGAATATTTGTAAATTTCGGAAAGAGATTTAATAGGCACCCTGACTATATGTATAAGAAATATTACAAATATCGTATTTCTAAAATACTTTTTCCAACAAATTATATTAAATGCATCACTTCTGCACCAATTACAGACTTAGTAAAAGGCATCGACCACAATAGAATGTACAGATTTTCATTACTTTCAAATAAATAAATTTATTTCATCCACCAGCTACTATTACAATATTAAATGAAAGTAAGGTGATAAAATACTAAAACAAACTTTAAATTAATTGAACGCCTTCAAAGTGACGCAACTCAATCGAGCCGAGTTTGCTTCAAACAAACAAAATGCCGGTGTTTGTTTTAAATAAACCCGTTGGAGAGAGATTAAGCAAGTCTACTCAATCATCCTTGTGAGAGTCAACATGTCTGTCAAACACCTGTGTTGGTGAAGGGGATGATTTTACTTTAAACTGATAGGAGAAATTTTATTCATTGACGTATCTGTCATATTTCTATTGGGCTTTTGAATTTACAGTTCACACGAAATTTCTGGTTATGAATGAAAGATGTATCGTGAAAATAAATAAAAAGCAAGAAAATTACGAGGTTAAAACAACCTACAAAATGTCACAGATAAAAAATTTTTACGAATTTTATCTTTTGCTTTCTATTAATAACCCAAGAAAAACATTGTTTTAAAAAATGTTTAAAACAAAATAAATGTTTGCATGAGCTAGTTTTATTGAGAATAATGCAGTAATCTCTCGGAAGCTCATTCTGCTAAAAATAAGAAAAACGTTTGTATAAACATAGGTCCGAAAACGCTTCGTTTTCAAGATATCAGAAAATTTGTTTTTTGTACAAAATAATTCATATCTAAAGAAATATTTGACTGGTTGAGTTCAAACTTTGCATGAGAACCTAACAATGGTAAATATCTGAAGAAAAATAAGCAATTAAATCCAATCATGCGTTTCAAATCAACGGCTGTTTAAAAAATGTCAAACCTAAATTACTCAAAAAACCGTACATTCTGAACAAAAAATGTCAAGACACCTTTTTTGTAGCCCTGTTCATTCCTTATATGATTAGGGACAATAGCTAAGTTCAAGATAATAACTGCATAATATGTATGTACAATATTGTTGTGTTCACTGTGTTGGTAATAGGATGCCGGGTTGAACAAACCAATTATTACACATAACTTAACTATTATCCTTCATTCGAATGTCTTGACAACTACACCGTCCGATACAGAACAAAAAGGGGCTACAAAAACGATGCATTGAAATTGTTTTTAAAATAGTACGGTTTTTGAGTAAATCAGGTTTTAAATCTCAAACAGTCGCCACTTTGAAACGCATTATTGGATTTAATCGCTTATTTTTCTTGAGATAGATCATTGTTAGGTTAAACTTTAAGCCAAGCTTGAACTGAATCAGTAAAATATTTCTCTAGATTTAAATTATTTTATACAAAATACAAAAAGGTGGTTATCTGGAAAACTAAGCGTTTTCGGTCCAATGTTTATAATAAACTTGTTTTCTTATTTTTACCTATAGCATGAGCTTCCAAGAGATTGCCGCACGGTTCTAAATCACCCTGTATGTATTATATCAATTAACTAGCTGACCCGACAATGCTTCGCTATTGCATAATTATTTTGATGAAATAAATGCGACAAATGATGTTGTTTGTGTCATAAGGATATGAATCGCAGGTTCTAAAGTGGCCATGTATACCTCTTCATAGCTGTACACCATAGGACCTAGTTCAACCGTTTTGTTTTTGTGATAATCGGTGTTGCAGTTGTAGTGATACCCTGACAAGCACCACGATTTTTCAGACCATGGAAGCACCATGTGACCTTTTAGAACTGTATTTTTGAACGGCAGCCCAACCTGGGGATTTTGTTGACTGTGTTTTTCGGAAGCCTCACGATGCACTTCGGGATTTTTTGCATCGTATCTTTTGACAGACTCCCTATGTGCTTTAGCACATTAGTATTAGAAAAACGTTTTCGCCGTTTTTTCCCACGTTTCTGGGTGGTTTGAACAATGGAACAATGATCTGACCCAACAGTATCAGATGACAAACAAGGTTCTGTCGACGGAGACTGAGAGTTTTGGAGATCATTGTCTTAAAGCTGCCCAATTTCCCCAGTATTATTCTCCGCAATATAAGAGGGAACGGGAGTATCAGGAATATAGAAGGGTTTAGAGGAATGAGAACATCAAAATAATAAGCCCAACTGATGCACCGGTGGCTTGTGGTCAGTGAGTAGGAAAGTGAAAGTGAGGGAGGGGAGGGAAAGGCAAGGTACAGTTATTTGTGCCAGGTTTCTTGTTTCAAGGCTATATACATTTTAAGAAATCGTGATCAGTCTGTAGGCAACAAAATTTTAAAAAAATCCAATTTACCAATATTTTAAAACCTCCCAAAAAATTTCGTAAGACTTATAACCGTACAATATTTTGTTTAATTTAAATGTCTGTCTCATAAATAATATATATTGTTTGAGATTTTACCAGGTTTAGACAAATCGTTCATTAGATATGATGTAAATATATAGATTAGGGCAGCAAAATATATTGATAGATGCCCCGATCAGGATTTGCATGGATCGATAGGGAAATGAAATTTAAATGTATAAACCAAACAAAATATATCAATAAATATATTATACCATGTAATTTTATGGGGATTTTTAGTAATTTTGATTCCTCAAACCCCCTAAAATTTCGAATTGTTTGAAACCTTTCTTAGCGAGCACCTATGGCCCTGGAGGAAGCTACATACCAAATTTCATTCCAATCCGTTTCGTAGTTTTGGAGAGATAGTGATTTAGTCAATTTAACACCCTCAAACAACCCTAAAATTTCGAATTTTTTAAAACCCTTTCTTAGCTAGCCCTAGAGGAAGCTACGTGTCAAATTTCGATCCAATCCGTTCAGTAGTTTTTGAGTCCGTGATGACTCAGTGAGTGAGTGAGTGAGTGGTATTTGGCTTTTATGTATATAGTTAATATGTTTCAAGTTTCAGCTCTTCATAGGAACTGTGCACATTATTTATTCTTAAGGTAATTTATCCAATTTCACCCCTCAAACTCAATGCAAATGTGTTTTTCCTTCTTCTATGTAATAAAAGAATAAAATAAACCAAATGTCGGCTCCTAGTTTATAGTTCGTTAGTGGAATTTGCATATATTTTATTGGAGTAGCTACCACATTTTAACTCCTTGGACGGTAGTGAAAACAGAAATTCGTTTGGTTTTGAAGTGAGAACTTCATCAGACACACCGACCACTTTTTTAATGAGGTAAAATATAAGAACTCGCGGAAGTACGGCGCTTTTGATATGTTCTACTTCATTTTTTACAAACGAACTAATATAAATCAGAAGTTTAATGTAACAGCTGATCATAAAGAAAGAGAAATCAACGAAATAAAATAGGCAGTGGTGAATTCAAAGGCTCAAACTCAATAGTTGTATGGATTTAATCACGTCACGCTTCTGATGAAATGAACGCTCTTAATGATTTTGTAAGTCGTTTTAAATAGCTTACTTGGTAATACCTCTAAAATGGACGTAGTGTTTTCTCATCTTTGTTAAATGTCTAAATTTGGTAACTTGGTTGCAGTGGTATTGAATGTGAATGCATCAAAGGAACGTGTGTTGGTTAAGAATGAGATTAACCTAAAACAATGTTGTTAAACTTTTATAAAAATTCGACTCCGCTCGGGCGGGAACTATCGTTTACGCACAGAAAGCACCCTGCTTACCTGGCTTGTAACGTAATATAATAATTATATTTTAATGAAAAGTTTTTAATTAAAGAAATTTTATAAACATGTCTAAAAAAAATAAATTTGTTTAAACTAGGTTTATTTTGAAATGTAGGCCAACGGAATAAAGGAAATACTTTATTGAAAATAACCAAAAGAGGAGCCACACTCATACGAGAAACGAATAAGGGGAGTTTCATTTTCAACCAATTTGAACCAATAAAACCTATCCACACTGATATCGAATTTTCTAAAACACCGCTTGACTAATGCAAATATTTAATATGCAGATTGCGTTCGTGGATTTACACTCAGCAAAGCATCTAATCAAGGTTATCTAGCCTCGATCGGGGCGTTTCAAATCAAGTAATTTATAATTGAACCACATTGACAGGGGAAACTAATTAAACCGGGAAGGTTCCCTCGCTGGTACAATGGTGGAAATGTACTGAGGTTCTGAGCAGATTAAAATTTACATTTATTAAAACCATTACCGGCTACTACAGTAACAGTCATTGACAATATAGGTCAAGTTTTATGGGCTTTTTCAAGATGAAATTAGGATAATGGAGGAGATTATTATCTGCATAAATATGTATCTAACTAAACATTAAATTCGTAAATAAAAATACATCGTATGCGATACAATACAGTAAAATCGATAATCTTGGAAATAAAAAGGAGACCGTTGTAGGATCACTCAAGTCCAAGTGTTAAAGTTAAATTGGAATAAAACAAATGGAATATGTTTAAGAAAAACTGAAATATTGTACTTGTTTATTATAATACAAATTCCATGCATCAAAGTACTACAAGAACGGGATGATTTTATCCTCTAAGAACAATGCACAGTTAAGGATTTTTAAAACAGGTTGAGTGCCATGAGACACATTTTTATCTCTCGCCTAAATTATATTACTCTGATCAGACAAAAATATTTTTAAAGGGTCAACAAACTTTATTTTATTTTATTGAAAATATGTATAAACTGAATACAATAATTACTGAAAATTTAGTTTTTGCTTTAAAATTACTTTGTTTTGTCTAAAAATTACTGAGAGATAAATATATATCTCATATATAAGGGGGTTATTTTGGAACTTGGAACCCTAAATTATAAATAATCAGGAATTTTGTATTGCAACTACAAATTCTACTTAGTCAAACTCAAAACTAAGTATACAAAACTTTAATATTTTAGTTATCAAGTTATTTTCATAAAACGATTACAAAAAAACTTACAAATTGAAAGACAAATTATTACAGATCATTTCTAAGTTTACAATATGTAAACATGTGATAGGTCTACTACTAAAGTGTCACATGTTACAAAAACCACTGCCAACTGTATAACCTCAATTTATGATAATTATTTAGCATAATATAAAATATTATTACACAATAACTATGGAGATTTATACATGGGAAACGTACAAAAATATAATACTTTATATCTTATATCTTTATAGCTTATATCTTTTAAATGAAAAACGTTTAAAAAATACTAAGAACGCCTTCAAAAACTACAAAATTTCCTCTATAATATGATATAACAACTTGTAAATAAGATTGAGTAATAGATTTAGCTCTCAGCGTTTTAAAAGTAGTTTGCTGTGAGAGACTGACTTATCTCTCAATAACGCTTCTGGCAATTTTTTCTTGAGAGACGGATTTGTCTCTCAATATCACTTGTGGCCAGAAACATAAATAGGGTCTTGGCAGTAAACCTGTTAACTACGTGATTTTTATCAATTAAAATAAAATGGTTCACAAATACCGGGTGTCCATAAAGTTCCACCCAACCCCCTTAACTTTGGAACAAGTGGAAATAAATAAATAAGCTTTGGGGTATCTTTATATGACAAAGGGAGATGAATTTTTGTATAACAGACTATTTCGCCCCTTACCCCAAAATGGAAAGTTGAGCGGGTAATTAAAAAATCTTAAACACGAAACTAAATCAAGTGATACCTCATTTTATAGGTCTTGATAAATTAAGAAGAATGGCACTAGTTAGATGTCGTTATCTTAACCCAAGAAAATGGCGGCCAGTCAAAGTTTAAAACATCTTATTAACACAGATTTTTAATTAGGTACGTTACAATAAATTTCATTGGTAATAAAGCTAAAGGCTTACATTAATTATAAATTTAGATTAAAGACTCAAAACGGTATTCGTAGACCATTGATATTATAGTATATAAAATCAGTATATAATTGTGCTTTCGACGTAGAAGACTTATTACCTGATGTATCTAGACACAGCAAGTTTATTCGTTCCTTATAAGTTTATGCCAAATAATTGTGTAAATATTTGTTTACTACTAGATTTTCAATGACCCTCTGATTTTATTAAATAACAAGCAAAGAACTGTTATTCCTTTTCACTGGAACATAGTGTTTGTAACGTAATTAAAATTGTATTAACATAGGACATTTAACATTTGACTGGCCGCCATTTTCGATAGGGTTCTTATGCATTTATCAAGCCCTTTAAAATGAGGTATCACATGATGAGGGTTTGTATTTAATATTTTTGGATTACCCTCTCAAAACCCCCTATTTTGGGGTAAGGGGGGAAATGGTCGATTACTACAAAATTCATCCCCCTGTGTCATATAGAGACACCCCGAAGCTCGTTTATTTATTTATACTTGTTCCAATGTTAATGGGCGGAATTTAAGTCAAATTGTGCTTTCAAATTTTTTCCAACATTTCGCAATTTTATCCCCTTAGATAACACATCTAACACACTAATGCCCGTCATAGTATTACAAAAATACATTATCAAATCAATGCTCTTCAGATCTTGAGATAGCTCTGAGACATTATTCAGACAGTTGAGTACATTATCTCTTCGTAGAGTTTATGTCAGGACGGTATTGAAGATGGTATTTATAAACAAAGAGGCTGTGACTTCAATAGTATCTTCACCTAGGGAAAGGTTCTGCATTTTACCAAAATCTAGGCTGACTTTTTCTCAAAAAAACCTACTTGTATCATGCACCAAAGTTTTTCAATTCCAAACAACTTCAAATTATAACTTCAAATGCAATAGATATAAAACAAATTCATGGATCCAAGCAATTTTTGAGATAAACTGAAAATTAGTTGTTACAGGGTGATACTATTGAGGACATCTTCGACTACTTGACATAATTTATTGAATTAAAGGAAGAAGGCAGTGTTACTTATATATTGGGAAGGAGGATTACCCTGGGTAGAACCGAGTTATAAACAGTTTAAAATCACTTTTTAAGTTACGAGGTTAGGTTAGGACAGTCTCTTGCTCTTATTTTTGTTACAATTTTTTGAAGGTAAACCCAAAAACTGTCTTTGCCAACGGGATTGCCTAATTCCTGTTTTTTTGTATTAGGTTGGCATTTCATATAAATGATTGTATATGTTATGTATTTAATTAAACTTTTTTAAAGTTATTTAGCTACGGATAACGTTATTCAAATTAATAAATTTGTGTTTCTTACCGTCATCGTTATCCAATTCTTTCTTTAAGAAACGTGCTACAGCTGTTTCGCGATTAATCGCATTTTCAAACACTGTAGCCTACACGAAACACATTAAAATATAAAACACACACAGTTCACACACGATAATTCTACGCCCATTGGGACGTCGTCAAAAATAAAATAGCACACAAAAATACACAAAACGTCCGACATGTTAAAAACTTGTTGGCCAACAGAATACATTAACAATTAATTATTTAAAATGTTGGACAGCTGATAATCAGGGTTGCCAACTGCGAAGAACAGGTTATCCCTACAACGACTAATTCCATACAGCCGGCTTGATTATTTCTTCATATATTGGGTTTGCTGTAAAATTTACTTGGGAATTTAAAATTTTGGTTGGTTATTTTCTTAAGCTGTTATAAATTTATACTTCTTCTAATCTGTCCATATGTTTACCTTTTCTACAGGTGTGTACAATTTCCAGGCTATTGATGTCACTGTATTTGTGGTCAGTATTAACTATGTGGTCGGCGTACAGGGAGTTCGTCGGATATTTATTGAGGGATTTTATATAAATAATCGCCAAACTTAAGTGTGGCGAATGCCAATCATTTTACATAGGAAAAACAGGACGCAGCTTTGCGAAAAGATATAAAGAGCATATAAAATCCCTCAATAAATATCCGACGAACTCCCTGTACGCCGACCACATAGTTAATACTGACCACAAATACAGTGACATCAATAGCCTGGAAATTGTACACACCTGTAGAAAAGGTAAACATATGGGCAGATTAGAAGAAATAGAAATTTATAACAGCTTAAGAAAAGAACCAACCAAAATTTTAAATTCCCAAGTAAATTTTACAGCAAACCCAATATATGAAGAAATAATCAAGCCGGCTGTATGGAATTAGTCGTTGTAGGGATAACCTGTTCTTCGCAGTTGGCAACCCTGATTATCAGCTGTCCAACATTTTAAATAATTAATTGTTAATGTATTCTGTTGGCCAACAAGTTTTTAACATGTCGGACGTTTTGTGTATTTTTGTGTGCTATTTTATTTTTGACGACGTCCCAATGGGCGTAGAATTATCGTGTGTGAACTGTGTGTGTTTTATATTTTAATGTGTTTCGTGTACAGTGTTTGAAAATGCGATTAATCGCGAAACAGCTATAGCACGTTTCTTAAAGAAAGAATTGGATAACGATGACGGTAAGAAACACAAATTTATTAATTTTAATTCAACTGTATTAAACAATTAAAACACTTATGTATAGTAGGATATAAGCAGATATTATGTTATGTATATAATGTTATATAAGTTTTTATATGTATATATTTGTATAGCCGATTGTATTCCTAAGGGGGGAATAAAAATTCATTCGTTCATTCAAGTGGGAATGATTTTCTGTCTCTCTCAAGGGTTTCCAGTTTCTTCTGTTCTAAAGAATTCATTGTTTCCAGGGCAAGAAAAAACTTGCTTTATATCATGCAGTTATGCAAAAAGATTATTTCCATTAACATGAATAAACAGAAGTGGAACTCTGTTTACTCAAAGACGTTTTAAAATCCAATTACTTGAATGATCGCAAACATTATTTCGTATTTTAGTAAGGGGAATTATAGATCGAGGAAATTTATTTTTTACTAAGAAGTAGCAAGAGGTAGTTTCTTTTAAGTATTTACTTTTTGTAATTAAGTATTTTAGGAGTGATTGAGAAGTATCAATACTGTTTTGAAAAAAAATATTCAATGCAGTAAATTATAACTTTACCTATACTAATATTATAAAGAGGTAAAATGTGTTTGTTTGTATGTAGGGGGTAATCCCTGGAACTATTGAACCGATTGAAAAAATAGTTTTACTAATATAAAGCTACACTATCTCTGAGTAACATAGGCTATAATTCATTTTGAAAAACATTTGTAAACAATATTAGCTTAGGCCTAGACTGATGAACCAACACATGCATTTACATTTATTACCTTAGCAACCAATTGAATAAAATAACAGATAACAGCTGTTTGCTCTAATATTTCCATAAACACATTTCAAACTTTGAAGCAATTATTTCTGTTTCTAATTTTAAGGTTAAGTTTTTGTTAAATTGTAGACCTGAGCCTTGCTGGTTCTCTTAGCCTTTGTTATAACTGCAGTTATAAAATATACGAAATAATTTGATTTGAACGTTTAACATTATTTACCATCTTAACTTTCTGGGTATTATTAATCCTACACATTTATTATGCTTAGAGAAGGATCCAACGGGGTTGGCGTGCGGAGCACGTAGGGGTTTTCCATAGTTACATCAGAAAATACAGTTACATGCATCTATACAGGCCTAATTGACATGTTTGGTTCAAATTTGTTCAAAATCGATCGAATAGTTTAAATAATAATAATATAATATAATATGGATGTGTGTGTTACATGCATCTAATATTTTCCATGGTAACATTATACTACTTTTGCAATTCTAAATAAATTACCACCTCCTATGCTACTCTTGGGAAGGTATAATGTTTCAACCGGGCGAAAGTATGTGGCAGTTATCTGGTATCGTTTATTTTTATTGAAGTTATACTTCTTTGCGCCCGTTAGACACTTTGGGATGGGATGTTGGTCGAGAAACCGCGTCACGCTGAAAAGTAAGAACAAATTTTTAAGAACTATCGGAAGTTATACTTCTTTGCGCCCGTTAGACACTTTGGGATGGGATGTTGGTCGAGAAACCGCGTCACGCTGAAAAGTAAGAACAAATTTTTAAGAACTATCGATTAATCGACAGTAGGGTCACCGAATCCACAATATATACATACACTGATTCATTTCGACGACACTACTGTCTTGCAGCGCCGCTGGTGGCTAAGCTAGGAATTACTAATCCCGGCTTCAATAAGATTTACCCCCTCCACTGCCCATGTCCAGACCTGTGTATATGATTGTGGTTGCCGGATAGCATCAGTAGGTTTCTTATATTCGTTGAAGTATAACTTCCACCGTGTGGTCCGACGCACACCCGATTGTTTTTTTTGTTTTACTTTAGTATACGTTCACTGTTATATTGATTATGATTTAGTTAAAATTTTTTGCGTACTTTGGAAATTTTATAAGACACTGTTAGTTTTCTAACAGTTGCAAAATGAATTTATATTCATTTTTATTGAAGTTATACTTCTTTGCGCCCGTTGTAATCGGGACGGGGTGTCGGTCGAGAAACCGAGTCACGCGTTAGGAGTAAAATCCGGAAAGTGCCTTTTTATACATTTTCTCTACAAGAGGTACCTCAAGAGTCTCGGTGTGTGAGTGGTTAACGCACTCGACTTCCACGCTAGAATCCCTGGTTCGATCCCCGGCTGGGAGTTTTTTATTTTTTCAAAAATTATAGGAAAGTATACGAATATACGAATGGACAAAGAAGTATAACTTCTACCGTCTGGTCCGACGCATACCCAATTTTTACTCTTAGTATACGTTTACTGTTATAATAATTCTGATTTTGCTTTTTTTGTTTTTATTTTATACGTTTGAAATCACTACTAGAATTACTGTAATTATGTATGTCATTGTGATCGTTCTAATTCAAATAAAATGCCCATAACCATTTTATTTGAATTAGAATTAGTAGTCAAATTTATGATTCTGTAACCTACTGACCATAAAACCGCTTAGAGTTGTCACAATTGTACCGATTTTAGACTCATTTTGCGAAGAAAATATTTAGAGTTCAGTAATTAGAGTAAAAATTAAGTTAGAAAATGTGGTTTTGTAGTTGGTGATTCGTAGACGAAAGATTAGCACCAGGTAGGCAGTGTGAGTGGGTCTGCGCGTGGGTAGCGAGGGCTGATTTTATGGCTTACAGCGCACGTCTTAAAACTCATAGAAAATTTATTTTACGTAAAACTTCAAAACAAATTTCTTTAAGGTTATGATCCCCTTATAGACTAGTTCTAGACAATAGTACATTTTATTAACGACTACCAAGAAATTAAAAGCAATTGGAAAAGTGATTTTATATAATTTATTGTTAATTGTTCATGTTACGTTAAATGGAAAAACCCATATAAAGCCTAAAGAGTAAAACCATAAAACATTATATAGCGTGACTTCAATTACTGGTTATTGGAGTCAATTGCACTGGGTTCCGAGAATGCATTAGTTTTACGGACAATAAATCATCAAATGTAAAGTAGATTTTGTGATTATATGTTTTCTATTTTATTCCAACTAAATTACCCTAGAGCTGCAATTTGAACAAATAGTCTTGCACACTTTAGAGGTGACCTTGGGCACTTCGTTTGCCAACCCTCTTCTTGGCTCAACACACACGTTATAAATTCTTTGAAATAATGTTTTTCTTCAAAACTAATAATGTAAATAATATTAAACGTCTAAATCAAACTATTAGGTTTAAATATAAAAGCTGTTTTAAAAAAAGGTTAAACAATTATTATGACCGTAAACTACTGATAAACCAAAACCGAATATGGTTAAAGAAGACAGTTGTTGTAAAGTATGAAACCAGCTGTTCTGAAAATGCCACTGAGAAATTCCCTACGTACCACTTTAAAAGTATTAGATCTTCCATAAAATAAACTATTCATTTTAAATGGACAAATAACTACTTACAAATTTTACTATTTTAGTCTTGAACTCAAATCCATACCCTTTCGATTGAATTATAAAACTGTCTTCACGTAATTCAACTAAGCATAGATTGAATTTTATTTATACTGATTTTACGTGAATATCCCCAAGTCATGTGCAATCACAAAAACTACCCAAACGGATTGGAATGAAATTTGGTATGTAGCTTCTTTAGGGACCTATGTGCTCGCTAAGAAAGGGTTTAAAAAAATTCGAAATTTTAGGGGGGTCAAAGTTACTAAAAATCCCTATAAGATATCTCAAAAACCACCGAACGGATTGAAATGAAATTTGGTATGTAGCTTCCTCTAGGGCCCTAGGTAATCGCTAAGAAAGGTTTAAAAAAAAATCGAAATTTTCGTAGGGTCAAAGTTACTAAAAATTGGTATAAGAAATCTCAAAAACCACCGAATGGATTGGAATGAAATTTGGTATGTAGACTCATAAAAAAAATCGAATTTTAGGCGGGGTCAAAGTTACTGAATATCCATATAAAAAATCTCAAAAACCAATAAATGGATTGGAATTAAATTTGACATTTAGCTTCCTCTAGGGCCATTGGTGCTCGCTAAGAAAGGTTGTTAAAAATTAAAAATTTTAGGGAGTTACAAAGTTACTAAAAATCCCCATAAGAAATACATAGTATAATATATTTATTGGTATATTTTTTAATTAATATACATTTAACTTTGATTTGTCTATCCTTGCAAACCCGGATCGGGTCAGCCAGTATATTTGCAAATAGGCTTCTTGTCCTGACTGACTGACATACAATCAACGTTTAGCAAAAACTACTTCAGGAACAAATTCCAATATTTTAAGGAATATTCTTATGGGATCAAGACTAGCACTAAGAAAGCATTTTACAAGAATTTTATTTTAAAGCGTAAAAATACCGTAAAAATACAGAAATGTTACCGACTAATAAAAATGCTGAACTTTTACCAGTAGAATCACCACGTGGTGTTATAACCCGTTCCAGTGCGAAACAGTTGAACTATATGAAACAATAGGGAACTACCCCTTCCTGTTTGCCACGCCTTAATACTCTGGCCAGTTGTCAGTCTCACTCCAACTTGTCAACTAGACGCTTGCCATCAATTGCGTGTGCTTAGTGTTTTAATTGTGTTTTGTCTGTGGTTGGTGTGTTCGACTTCTCAGTCTTAGCTCTGAGATGTATCACGTAGATATTTAAGGTTAGTAGTAATTTGTAGTTTTACTTTGTTCACTCTTACATAGGCCTAGTTGCCTGGGTTTATGTACTGTTAGTTTTAGTCCCTTGAGAATGGGAATTGATTTGTATTCCCGAAACGCCGTGTTTGATAATTTAACACTCAAATGATGGCAAATGTCCGAACAAGTAATTATAATAAAATTCAACATCCATCATTAACTAACAATAACTTCAAACAGTGAACTGTATACTTGTGAATTATTATTTCATAAACATATTTAACTTAGCTTTACTTGAATTACAAAATGAGATGAAACAAAAAGGGGCATACAAAAAATTACCGTTGGAAAGCGTGGGAAGTATTGGTATATGGGTTGAGATCACTATCACGACGCTTTAACATCGTTGGTTTTCATTATTTCTAATATTGGAATATGATATGGAACTGTAAATACATTGTTAATTTTTATTTATTTAAGTATGTAAATATTTAATTCTATGTTTTCCCTCAACAACGCGATATTTTTAGCTACCTTACCCATTATTAACCTAAATAAATCACAACGCCCCCAAAAAGAAAATCTTTAGCAGTTAAACCTCAAGAAAAGAAAAAAATGAGAACTAGGATCCCGGAATTGCGTTAATTGCAAAATAATGTTTCACTGGCTAAACCTTCTGCTTATTTCCTTACTGACACACTAGTTTTAAACTAAGCTCAAAACCACATTTTTTATTTCAACGAGTGAGGTGTACTGTTTACACTAATAACTTGACAATAACTATAACCGACTATTGATGGCGCAGTTATATCACAGAGGCGTCACCTAATCATTCAAGCTGAAGGCGCATTCTGGTAGAATATCGACTTAATTAAGTTCTCCACGTGAAGCAAAATTGCCTATATGACCACTTAACGTCATTTACCATCCAGACAGACAGCCGTAACCACATGTTACTCAAACCCTTACCCAAGCAGATAATTGCATTTTAAGAAATTCGACAAAACCTGAGCAGACCTACAGTGTAAATATTCTTTTGTTTATTGCGATTTAACTCGAAAATTACTCACAATTTTTGATAAAATCTGTACATATCTATTGAAAGTCCAACGATGAGAAGAAAATATTATTTTGTATCGAGATTTGTATTAAATATTTTTTCTTCGAAATCTGCACTGATCAGTGCTACACGAGAAAGTGGTAGATTATTGTAACGTTAGGCGTTACAATAAAATGAAATTTGGATAATTATTTGTAAATAATACAGAAATAGGATAAGGATTACGAGATTTTCTACTAAATAACTTTTTTTTAATATCTAATAAAAACATTGAAGTGTGAGTTTACTGACCGAGGGAAGCGAGGTCTCTATTTTAGCTTTGACCGATTGTCTTTATTTTTTGCATGAATATTCCTTATTCCTAGGCCGAGCGATGTATATAAATGGTGTTTTCCAATTTTAATTTTTAACCCCTTAAATAAAATAAAAATGGCTGCCAGACCGTTTCTGTCAGTGTAAGCTTTTTTCAAAAGCCAGTTTGTGGCTTAACTGTAAATCGAATTGAAAAAGTAATAGCAATTTGCGAGTAGCAAATTTTATGTTCTAAACAATTAATTGGTTTCTTGATTTTTTTCCGTATCTCTAACAGTAAACTCACAAAATGGCCACAAACTTCAAATTTGTTAAAAAAAATGCAAGCTTTTTTATTTTAACCATGTTTTTATAAGTTTATTCTTTAAATATCTTCATAAAACCTTATAATTTTGTCTTGCTCTTTCCTGCGCTACATCAGTGTGGCCGCTGTGACTGTGAGTGAATTGTGGAGGGGGAGATGAGATAAGGAGCCCAATTTGCGTTACGTCGCATTTACCGAGTTGCAGTCCTTTAAAACCACGTCTGTTATTTCAACGAGCGAGGTCTACTGTTCACAGAACTACTAGTTCATCAAAAAGTAATTTACCTTATTGATTTGTCTTATTATAATCATCACAACACCTGATTTACTAAAAATACATAATAATGTGTATAACAAAGTTTTTATTTTCAATCGTAGTTTCAAGAGTAAGGTAAAAAATTACTTTCGGAAAAACTTCGAAAAAATCTAATCATGTCGTGAGGAATGCAATAGCGAGAGGGGAAGGGGCAAGATAGGCATTATGGCAGCATTCGCTGTCTCACTATTCATTGAATTTATCTCTCGATAATGAAGAAGGTACAGGATTCAAGTAAGATAACGATCAAGCAAACTGGTTATAACCACTCCTAGATGGTGCGATGTAGCCTACTTATTAGTGAATTTCCATAGGAAAAATTAGCTATTGCAGTGGCCCTTATTGTAAGACCCAAGGTCGGGAGTAGCAAATGAGCACCGATCATGGTTTCTAGAACACGTTTTTGGATGTGATTTATATATATGATTTTTAAAGTCACCCCAAAACGTGTTCTAGGGACCATGATCGGTGCGCATTTGCTACTCCCGACCTTGGGTCTTACCATAAGGGCCACTGCAATAGCTATTTTTTCGTATGGAAATTCGCTAATAAACAACTGGGGTAAAAATAAACAAATATTTTACTAAGTTGTATCTCTATACGAATTCCACGATAGGCATATTGAAAATAAAATATATTCTTCCATTGTCTTTGATATTATATTTACATTCCTTCCATATTCATGTTCGTATTGACCTAAAAGCTACATTAGGGTTTATTGAACACGGGAGCAAACATGAAGGACAAAATTGTTGAAAGAAAAGGCGAGAATTCTCGGAAAATATTCAGATAACGTAGGAAATACGTCAAAGGAAGCAAATATTTGTCAAATGGAAAATATTCGAAGTTGAATTTAATGGAAGTTCAAAGGTCTAATTTAATATTAATTAGTCTACCCACGTTCCCAGGATTAGAATATTTACAAAATTGTATCCATGAAAATGTGTTTAAGGTGAAATTACTTATAACCTCAGTCAAAAGTTCTCTAAAAGTTTATACTACAGATATATTATAATTGGTGTTCATTGTTTTATATTAAGAGTATTGTTTTGCTTTTTTATATTAATGTTAAATAAACGGTACCAGAAATTGGCACATACGGTAACTTTCTCACAAACATATTTAAATTATTAAACAGATTCACTGTGACTTCATAATTGTATTAAAGTGGGAGAGGGGATATGTTAAAGTAGGAGAGTAACTAATACATATTATAATTATTATTATCTAGAGAGAAAACTATTCGATCGTTTCGAACAAATTTTCACAAAACATGTCAATTAGGCCTGTATAGATGCACGAACAAATTTTAGACAATTTTTGAAAAACAACCCCCTTTTTGGCCAAAAAACCCCAAAAATGAGTTATTATTATTATTACTAGCTAAACGAGAATTTTTAGAAAGATTATGTTTTTTGCATATGGTAGTGTATCTTAAGGGCTACAAAAAAGCCAAATTTTATCAAAATCGTTAGAGAAATTTTCTTATAAGAAAATAATAACTGTTTTTTTCTGCCACATAGGGGGTTGTTTTTCAAATTTGGTCAAAACCTTATTTCGTGCATCTATACAGACCTAATTGACACGTTAGGTGCCAATTCGTTCGAAATCGATAGAATAGTTTTCTCTCTAGCTTTCTATACATACAGACAGCCATTTTCTAAAAAAATACTTTTTTGGACCAAGGGGGTCTCAAAACTGATTTTCCACAAAAAATCGATTTTTTTGCCATCACTATACTTTCTCTATACTATAGTATAGTGAAAAAGTTAAAGGAGTACATTAAAATGTATTATTTTCGCTAAATTGTGAATAATTATTTCATTGAACAGCATGAGAAATGTTCCTTATTTTTTAATTCAGGAGGAGTAGTTTTAAAGACTACTGACTAATAACGTACAACAAAGAAAACTTTCATGATGCCTTCATACCACTATGTAGTTAGGTACTAAGAAATGATTTTACAAAATATTGATTTTAAGCGTTGAAATACTGTCAAGAACTATAACAGATAAAATAGCTAATTTGATGCAAAAGAGCGGCACAATTCTCGATTTGCTCTATAACTTACTGAAGCAACAAACGTTTGTTCAATGAACTCCTATTCATTATTATAGCAACCAACTTAGAAAATTTTGAATAAGTTAATAATTTTTCACGACTAACAGTTTTTTTTAGGTTATCGTTAACAAATAAATCACAAACAAAAAATAAATTTAACTGGCTTACTGTATTATAATTATTCAAACATCTGTTGTTACATATTACAAAAATAAAACAGCTGATATTTACCATAAGTTGAACACAATATTAGGTTTGAACTGTAATGAACCAACAGTTTAGATGTATTACCATAGCAGCCAAATTGGCAAATTTAGAATCACCTAATTATTCCTCAGAACCAACTGTTTTCTTTTCTTTTTTTTACGTTAGGTAATACCAAACACAAATAGAGAAAAGTCTTACTATATCATAATACAACACCTATCACTATTAAAATTATGCCAACCCTACTTTTTACTTTCTCCCCCCTATACGTAGTGTATATGGAGAAATTATTGTTTTCGTCCAAACTTAAGAATTCGAATTTTTAGTGGAATTGTCTATTTTGGTGCTCCCTTAACCCAAAAAATTGTTTAGTGGAATTATCTGTGTTGGTGCTCCCTGAACCCAAAAATATTTTTAGTGGAATTATTTGTTTTGGTGCTCCCTGAACACAAAAAGTGTTTTTTTGGTGATGTCAGTCCGTGTGTCTGTTAGGATGTGTACAGAGATGGAGAATGAAGATTTTGATGAAATTTGGAATGTAGGTGTAGTTCTGGAATATCTAAAGTAGTTTTTTTATTTTTTTAAATTTTGGATTTTTAAGGGGTTTTACCCCCCAAAAATGGCCAAAAAACGAGAAAATTCTAAAGTTCTCAAAAAACGGCATTAACGATTTTGATAAAATTTGGCTTATTTGTAGCCCTTAATTTACACTACCATATGCAAAAAACCATTTAGGTTTTCTTTCTAAAAATTCTCGTTTAGGTAATAATAATAACTGAATTTTGGGGATTTTTGGCCAAAAAGGGGTTTGTTTTTCAAAATTTTAATAATTTAAATATATGTTTGTGAGAAAGTATGTGGCAGTTCCTGGTACTAAGAAAGGATGTTTTACTTTCTCACTATAATAGTATAGAGAAAGTGTAATGATCGCAAAAGAAATCGATATTGAGATGTTTGTGGAAATATCCGTTTTGGGAGCCCCTGAGTCCAAAAAAATGGGTTATACAAAATGTCTGTCTGTATGTCTGACTGTATGTGTGTATGTATACAAAGCTAGAAAGAAAACTATTCGATCGATTTCGAACAAATTTCCACCAAACATGTCAATTAGGTATGTGTATATGCACGAAAAAGTTTAGAAATTTTTTGAAAGAAAGAACCACCAAAGAACCACCAAAAAATCAGTTATTATTTTTTTTATAAAAAAAAAACGGATCTGACGATTTTTATAAAAAATTTCTTATTTGTAGCCCTACCATTTGCAAAAATCCGCATTTTCCTAAAAAATTCTCGTTTAGCTAATAATAATAATAATAACTGATTTTTGGCCGAAGAGGGAGTTGTTTTTCAAAACCTTTTTTCGTGCATCTATACAGGCCTAATTGACGTGTTTGGTGCAAATTTGTTCCAATAGTTTTCTCTCTAGATAATAATAATATTTATTAGTTAATCTCTTACTTTAAAATTACCTCTCTACCCCACCTTCAATTATGAAGTCTCAGTGAATCTGTTTAGTATATTAAATATATGTTTGTGAGAAAGTATGTGCTCGTTCCTAGTACTGTTTATTACTATTTCTATCTGATCAGTTTGAAATACTGCTTAACGTTTTAACGTATCTTATTTTGTTCATATTTTACAACTTGAAAATATTTCCTCCCTTCTATTTAAACAATTAAAAATGTCTGCACTAAGCAATCGTCATTAGCGTGAAAATATCATGTGTACAATATTATGTTTTCATTTGCTTCGCAGCGGGATCGGTGCCCCGCAGTAGTAATATAAGAGCAAGTAAGGTAAAAGATTTTTTTAAATATAAATTTCCCCTTCAGTGAAAGAAGGTAGACATCTAGACAATGCGAGGGTGGGAGATAAGATAGGTTTAAAAGCTCACTTTGTTTGTCCCATCTCCATTACATCCACAGTTGGGATTATTTGCCAAAATTGGCCTAAATGTGTCTGCAAGGGAACAAGGGTGGAATATTTGGCTCCTCGCCAACGCAAACATCGTGGGAGGGATGCGACTCCGGCATTCACTTATTTCAACATAAACCGAGAAACTTTGGTTATATCATTGGCTTTCTGTGTGGAACTTTCTTTTATACCAAACAATTTATAGTTTTGGGATAAAACGGAGAATCGATTTAAAAAGTTGATTTCGCAAAACAAAAATACTTTGTTGGAATGTATTATTTATATACCCACTAGCTGACACTACGGCGTTGCCCGTGGTGGTTAGTATTTTCAGTCTTTTTAACGTAATTGTAATCTTTTGAAGTGTTCAGTTAGTGAGTGGTATTTGGCTTTTATATATATAGATCTTAAATAATAAAAGCACTATTGTCATAATAATAAAAGATCTGAAATTATGATTTTAGTAACTTTAATCCCCCCAAACCCCTCCTAAAATTTCGAAATTTTTCATACCCTTTCTTAGAGAGCGCCTAAGGCCCTAGAGGAAGCTACATACCAAATTTCATTCCAATCCGTTCGGGCGTAATTTGAGGATGATCAAAAACGCATTGAAAACGCAAGGAAAAATGCAAAAACGCCTATTTCTGGCGTAATTTTGGGATAATCTCAAACATTTTTTAACAGACTACTTTTAGGCCTTAAACGAACCTAAGTACCGAATTTAAACATTTTCTGCCAATTAGTTCTCGAAAAAGCTGAGAAAATGCAAAAAATCGCTTGAAAAACGCGAATATTGGGCGTATCTTTGGGATGTTTTCAAAATCCGTTCTTAGTGCGCATAACCAATGTTTGAGTTGAATTATAATTCTGTAAGCATTTTTATTTGTGTTTGTTTATAGTATTTCAATCTAACCTTAAAAGTGGTTTTGAAGTGTATTAAAGTGGTTATAAATTTGCTAAGTAATGTTGCTATGGTAATACATGTAAACAAACATAAGCTTTTTATACGAACAGCTGTTTTTGTGAGCTATGGTTTTGAGTTCATACAATAAATGCTGTTCAGTTTCTTCCAAATTTGAAACTTTTTCGGGAAACTTTTCAAACTTTTCTTTACGTATAAACCTTCTATGAACTACTACAAACATTTTAAGACCAAAAATAGCCAAATCGGTCCAGCCGTTCTTGAGTTTTAGCGAGACTAACGAACAGCAATTCATTTTTATATATATAGATTACTACAAATTACAATAAGTAAAGATATTTTGTTTTTCTTAAACTAGGGGGATTTGCCCCCTGCTCGCCAACCCCCACCCCCCTCCGATCGCTTCGCGATCTCCGGGGGGCCCAGTTACACTTTATTTTGTCTTTATTTGTTCGACTTCATAATTTACTTCATTAATTTGTGCGTTATGCAATACGTCTCCGCTACGCAATACACGGCGCCTGAAAGTTATGCCATGTTCACCGCTAAGCAATACAGGTATTTAATATATTCTTATTACTTTATAATTATGAGAAGAAGAAGTAGAAAAACTTGTTTATATAATAGAGAGATTTATTTTTCTTCTTACTGTCTCAACAGGGTCTTCTTTCCCCGCTAATTTTTCCAAGCACATTCCCTTGGCAGTGGTTTCGCTAGATAGTAGCTATTCTTATTACTTTATAATTATGAGAAGAAGAAGTAGAAAAACTTTTTTATATAATAGAGAGATTTCATTTTAAATGTCTTTCGCATGTAAATGTTGTGTATTAAAATCACTCACACGGATTTGAACCGGGTACTTTTATGGTATTTCACGTTTTGATCGATTTTGGGGTAACCAAGCGAGCTATAAGATCGTGTAAAAAAACAACATGTGCAGAATAATATGCTAGATTTATAATAGATTTAAAGCCTAAACAACCCGATGTCATTCTAGTACGGAAAATCTAAACAAATAGTTACTTCCTGACAAAAATTGTGCTTCTGGATGTTCGATTTTAGCTAACGAATGTACCAAATTTGGATCAAATCGGACTTAAAATGCGGCATAAACAATTTGTATTTACACCCCAAAACGTGTTTTGGGGACTATAATCCGTGCTCATTTACTGCTCCCTATTTTAGGTATCACCATAATTTCACTAAACAAATTCACAATTTACACATATTAGTACCAGGGTTAATTACAGAATGTGGTCACTACAATTAAAGAGAAATGGGGTAAATATCTCTATAGAATTAAAATATACTGCACTAAGTTCCTACGAGATATTTATAAATCTAAATTAGTGTAATATTAATTTTAAGTGATATAAAAACCATTTGCAATTCGATCACTTCAGTCATACTAATGAAATGGGATAGCAATCATTAAAATTAAATAATGATTATTTTCCTCATGCTAAAAAAAAATACTCAACCAATTTCACTAAAAAATGTACAATTTACACATATTAGAACTAGGATTGTTTAAACAGTTTGAAATGGTTTAACAACGATACAAATTGCACTAACTTCCTCACCTACAAGCTAAATAAAACAAAATTTGCGTGATATTATTCTTAAGTGAGACAAAAAAAAAAACATTTGCATTTGGAATACTTAAGTCAAAGTAATAAAATGGGATAACTATCCTTAAAGTTAAAAAATAATTAAAATGCGATAGCTACCCATATAAAATAAATTGCATTACCATTAACCACCCATATGTTTAATACGTACTCTACCACCTGCCCTGATCAAAATAATCTTATTTTAACCACAAGTAAATTCAAAATAAATAGTTCAAAGCACTTACTAAATTGTGTTTGTTAATTTAATCAAAGTCTATAGGGTGTCCCACAAAAAGGTTTACACGTTTGATTTTATATAGCTTGCCCATTAATGCATCGACCTTTTTGAAACTTTATACACCCCACAATAGAGCCTTTGAAAATGTTCTGTGAACATTTTAGCAGTACAACACTTGCAAAAACTAAATGGTGGAATAATAAAAAATGTATTAATTTTTTCCCTCCAAAAATAACTTTCTTAAGAAGGTCTACCAGAGTTGGTACTGCTTTGCAGTTCTAACGCTCATTGTTGCACACCCGTTTGATAGAACAATATTGCTTCAGCCATAAAAACATAACATAACTTTCTCCAGCGCAGTTTTAATTAATTTGAGGTTCGCAAAATCGCTTCTACTGTTGAAAAATGCCATTATTCCACCATTTTGTTTCTGCAACTGTTGTACTGCTAAAATTTGCACCCACCATTTTTAAAGTCTCTATTGTGGGGCTTCTATTGTTAAAGCCCCTATTATTGTGTGATATTCAAAAATATCGATTCATTAATGGTCAAACTATACGAACTCAAACGATTTAACTTTTTTGTGGGTTTAAACACCCCTGTATTTAAATACTAAAATCATACAATTGCAAAGCATTTCTGGGTACACTAGTGTCGAATGAAAACTACAAAAGGCAGCTTTTTTGAAAATATATGTACTAAAATTATAGATAATTACAATTTGTTTGTTTGTTTGTATGTAGGGGTAATATCTAAAACTACTAAACGGATTGAAAAAAAAATTTAATATAAAAAGCTACACTATGCCAAAGAGCCTAAATTCATTTTGAAAAGAAACATTTTTTATTTCAATATTTGTAAATTTATTCAGAAAAAAATCTTTGGTTTGGCCTAGCCTGATAAACGAACATATGTATTCACATAGCAACCAATTGAATAAAATAAGAGATAAAACAGCTGTTTGCTCCAATATTTCCATAAACAGCTGATTTAAAACTTCGAAGCAATTATTTGTATTTCTAACTTTTAGTTTAGGTTTTTATTAAAGCGTAGGCCTGAGCCTTGCTGGTTCTTTTAACATTTATTAAAACTGCTGTTATAAAATATGCTTCTATACTAATATTATAAAGAGGTAAAATTTGTTTGTTTGTTTATTTGTTTGTACATCGGGGGTAATCTGTGGAATTACTGAACCGATTGAAAAAATAGTTTTACTAATAAAAAGCTACACTATCCCTGAGTAACATAGGCTATAATTATTCTCTTTGATAAAGAAAATTTGTATTCAATATTTGTAAATTTGGTCGGACTGAATTCTTAGTAAACACATGTATTTACATTAATTACCATAGAAATCAATTGAATCAAATAATAGATAAAAGCTGTTTGCTCTAATATTTCCATTTGAATTCAAATTTTTAAGCAATTATTTGTACTTCTAACTTTTAGGTTATTTTTGTATTAAAATGTAGACCTGAGCCTTGCTGTTTCTTTTAACCTTTATTATAACTGCTGTTGTAAAATATACGAAATCATTTTATTTGAACATTTAACATTATTTACCATCTTAGCTTTGTAGTTATTGTTCATCCTACACCTGTATTATAAATAAAACGTAACATGATTACGTGTATAGAAGGTTCCAACGGGGTTAGCGTGAGGAGTACGCAGGGGGTTCCCCTAGTCCTAAATAAAGTTGTTGTTGTAAAATGACCCTGCAGTGTAATAATTAAAGTAAATATAGCAATATATGAACACAATATTATTTGAACATAATGTTTGTTGTTTTTAACATTATGTTGGATATCACTACGTAAAACAATTTGGTAGTTTATCCACATTTCTTTTATGTAGTTTCCTTAATATAATGTTTGCTGTTTAGTTATCTAAATGCTGTTGTCGTTTCAATAGGCTTTATAAAAACACAATAACAAGAAATGAAGCAATCAGGAATCAAATTTTATTTCGGAAAAAATAAATTGAGCAAATTATAAAACAACCCAATCAGTAGTGACGGTCACAAGGGTATACAAACCAAACCAGATTTGCACATCGATTTATTGTTGTGGTGAAGAATCAACTAGTTGACATGATTGCTTTGTTGTGGGAGGGGGAGTGAGTACGTCATCTGGTGACATATATATATATAAAATCCAAATACCACTCACCCGCTCACTCACTGACTCATCACGTAATTTAAAAAACTAATGAAAGGATTGCAATTACATTTGGTAAGTATCTTCCTCTAGGGCCAAAGGTGCTCAATAAGAAAGGTTTTCAAAAAATTCTAAATTTTAGAGGGGCTTGTGGGGTCAAAGTTAATAAATCACGATTTCTCTAAAACAACTTAACGGATTGGAATTAAATTTGCTGTTGCAAATTAAATTTAGGGGTATGCAGCTTCTTCTAGAGCCCTAGGTGTTCGCTAAGAAAGATTTTCAAAAAATTCTAAATTTTAGGGGTGGTTTGGGGGGTAAAAGTTAATAAATCACGATTTCTCTTAAACTACTTAAGGGTCGGCTCTAGCTGTCGGCCATGTTGGCTGACACTCCATAAGACCAATGTTAAATTAAAATCCATATTTTTCCTTTATTTTTGTTCGGATAATTATGAACGATATGTCATTTTAAAGCTATGGCCAATATGCATGCAAATGGCTTTTCCAAAACTAAGAAAAACATTTTGTTTAATATTTATTAACAATTTAAAACATTGATTTTTAATATTTTTTATGTTGTCACTATTAATTATAGCTAAAAACTACCAAGCCATTCGCATGAAGAATTTCGTCCCCAAGAGTTTGGTATTTTTTTAAAAACGCTATTTGAACAATTGCAGGTTTTAAATGGATTTAGGCTGAGCAATGTCCGTGTAACCTACTACCGATATAGGATGATTTTAAATGTTTTTTTACGTTGTAACCATAAATTATAAGGGAAAATTACCTAGCCATTCGGATGAAGAATTTTGTCCCAAAGAGTTTGGTATTTTTTTTTTAAAACGCTATTTGAACAATTGCGGGTTTTAAATGGATTTAGGATGAGCAATGTCCGCATAACCTACCGCCGCTACGCTGGAGTCGCAAGTTGCTTTCTGTTTTACTAGAGCCGACCCTTAACGGATTGGAATTAAATTTGGTATGTAGCTTCCTCTAGGGCCCTAGAGTGCTCGCTCAGAAAGGTTTTCAAAAAATTCTAAATTTTAGGGGGGTTTTGGGTGGTCAAAATTAATAAATCACTATTTCTCTAAAACTACCTTACGGATTGGAATTAAATTTGGTATGTAGCTTCTTTCAGGGCCGTAGGTGCTGGCTAAGAAAGGGTTTTAAAAAAATCGAAATCTTAGGGGGAGTTTGGAGGGGAGGGTCAAAATTACTAAATCAAACCACCGAACGGATTGGAATGGAATTTAGTATGTAGCTTCCTCTAGGGCCTTAGGTGCTCGCTAAGAAAGGTTTTCATTAAATTCAAAATTTTAAGGGGAGTTGGCGAGGGGTCAAAGTTACTAAAAAAATAACCTCGGAACGGATTGGAACGAAATTTCTTAGCTTCCTCTAGGACCCTAGGTGCTAGCTAAGAAAGGTTTTAAAAAAATTAGAAATTTTAGGAGGGTTTGGGGGGTCAAAATTACCAAAAATCCCCATAAGAAATACATAGTGTAATATATTTATTGGTATATTTTTTTGTTAACATACGTTTAAATTTGATTTGTCTATCCGTGCAAAGCCGGATCGGGCCAGCTAGTTTTATTATATAACTAAAAGCGATTACTAATAAAAATCCTAAAATGTATAAATTCAGATTAGCTTTACAAATTTGAATTTAAAAATAATTCTCTCACTCAGCTGAACCGCTGAAGTGAGTTGAGCGAATTTTAAAAATTAAATGTACGTTTTAATGTTTCAACCAACTATTTGGGAAATTGTTCTACTCTCACAAACGCGTTGAATAGCTGCCTGCGTGTACGAAATATATTAGTAGACTTTGTTTGCATCTGAGCCGCTAGCCCGTCTCACGCGCTTCTTCGATTCGCTATAAGCTGAAAACTAACTTTGCGAGTTTGCAACCAAGATCTTGAGGTATTCAATTATGGAAGGCTTCGCTTCGCTCGCACCAGACAAACTACTTCACGTGTTCGCATTAAATCCGTTGTCCCCAGTTCAACAGCTGCTCCCGCGTGGATTTGAACCCGGTACTTTTACGGTATTTTACGTTTTGATAGATTTTGAAGGAACCAGACGTTCTATAAGGTAGTGTAAAAAAATAAATAGTACAGAATATTCTAATATATTTATTGTTAGGTAAAACCCGAAAAAGTGTAATTGTAATAAGAGCACAAAACATATTTACTTCCATTCAAAAAACGTGTTTCCTGTTGTAGGATTTTTTGGACGACGAACTGGTCCGAGCAACAAGTGTGTACCAAATTTGGACCAATTGGATGTAAAGTGCTAACACATATAGGATATATGCAAATTCACTATTAAAAGAATACCTCAAATTCAGCTTCCGATATCTCAAATTAAATACCTATCATAAAATATTACAAATATGAAATGAATTTGTATCGCTCGCTTCACTCAAACAAGTGGTTTATAGATTTTTTTTTTATTTTAGAATGTTAATCGACGAAAAAATAGAACGAAATAGAACATGTAAAGAGTTAAACGATGAAATTGTAATAAACACTTTAAACCAATGTCACTTTAAATTGAAATGAAATTTACAGTTAATTCTGAATTAATACTGGAAAGTTTAAATAACAAGGTTTGTAAGTTCTAAAGCTATGACTTATAATTATATTATATTATTGTAATAAGCATTGGCGCGTACATAACCATAAATTATAGTAGAGATTCTTCCCATATTATCTTATAATCTTACTATCTTATATCCATAACCCATATTATCTTATAACCTTAGTATTTTATACCTATAATAACCCATATTATCTTATAAAATTAGTATCTTATACCCATAATAACCATATTATCTTAAAACCCATATTATAGAACCCATATTTTCTTACAACAACATTATCTAATACCCATAATAAACCATATTATCGTATAACCCATATTATGTTATAACCCATATTATCTTATAACCTCATTATCTTATACCCATAATAAACCATATTATCTTATAACCCATAGTAAACTATATTATCTTATAACCTATATTATAGAACCAATATTATCTTATAATTTTAGTATCTTATACCCATAATAACCCATATTATCTTATAAACATAATATTTTATACCCATAATAACCCATATTATCTTATAACCTTAGTATATTATACCCATAATAACCATATTATCTTACAACCCATATTATAGAACCCATATTTTCCTACAACCTCATTATCTTATACCCATAATAACCCATATTATTGTATGACCCATATTATCTTATAACCTTATTATCTTATACCCATAATAAACCATATTATCTTATAACCCATAGTAAACCATATTATCTTATAACCCATATTATAGAACCCATATTATATTATAACCTTAGTACATTATACCCATAATAACCCATATTATATTATAACCTTAGTATCTTATACCCATAATAACCCATATTATCTTATACCAATAATAACCCATATTATCTTATAACCCATATTATAGAACCCATATTATCTTATAACCCATGTCTTAACCTAAATTATTGAAAAGCTAAGTGATTGCCTTGCTCTATCCCAGTGAATATTAATATTGCATCAGAATTCTAAAACATTTTGTTTTCAATTCGTCTTGGGTGATGCTGACAAATGACTGGTTTTAAAACTAGCTAACTTTTACACTTTACGCAGTCCAATTGTACTTTATAATAAGTAAAAATAAATAAATAAATATAATAAGTAATAAGTAAAAGGAACACTTAAATAATCTAATACAATTTAGTGTGTCAATGGAAATGGAAAAAATAGTCAAACTTACTTAGGCCAAACCAACGAAAGAAATCTTGATTTTGCTTACCTGTAAAAGGATAAAAGAAACATTAATAACATTAATAATAATAATAATAATAACTATAATAATAACATAATATAGGACTATACAAAATAGATTATTACCAAATAACTACTAGTGAGATTTCATCAAGAATCGCTTGCAGATTAATTTCATACGCACGAGAAAAAATATAAAATCAAAATATTAATTTTAAAGAGTTATAGAAATAGGTTGTATGACTTCTTTTGAGGCAATAAGTGGTGGAAAATTTATATATTTTTTACTTCGTTTTCAGAGAACACAAACTTAGGCATACAAAAAATATCTAACGTAGGGATTTTTAACGACGTAAAGTAGGACTACAGAGCCTACAATTAAAAATTTTACTCGAAGGATTGAAATAAACGTTGGGAAGCAAAACAATATGTCATACATTTTAATCATACTCCGACTTAAATCAACTGTTTTAACCACACATATTTTAAATACAATCTTTTGGGCAAAACCGTATTTTTGTTCGCGTTAAAATAAACGCAGGTTTGCAAACGCACTTAAGGATGGCCCGGAGAAACGGGAAATTTTTAACGTTTAGTTGTCAGCACTGTAGAACCGGCAAGCGTAGTAAGGAAAACTTTTCGGAGAGGGGCTCAGGTCAAGAAAGCGATTTGAATTTAAACCCTTTATTGTTCTAAGGACGCACATGTGAGCATGACACTGAACACTATGAGAAGCGGCCGACGCACAGTGCATTGCACGCCAACAACATATTGGGAGTATTTTCAATACACAGTGCATTACGTGCTTCGCACGCCAACCCACATATTGGGAGTATTTTCAATACACA